>JBAHVQ010200554.1:0-13292 GCA_036872915.1 Nanipora kamurai
TAAGTTCCAGCAGTTTCCCAACCCTTTTGGTTATCTACGAAGCTGTTCTTTACTGCTGATGCAGCTATCTACTTTTATATCATAGTTTAAAAATACTGTCTGTAATAACAAGGGATTAACACTTCCACAACCATTCACTTCCCTTTGTTATCCTTTAAACCCTTTAACTCCCTCCTGTCCCTATAGGTCCTCAGTGACCTATGGAGACTTTAATATTTTACTCTGGCTAGTGCCAGACAATTCTAGTTGTCAAGCGGAAAGTCCACAGACAGGAAAAGGTTAATGCCCAGTGTCTGATATATCAGACAACAGGAACAAAAGAACAAATGAGAAGACAAAGAGTAAAAAGAAACAAATATTCAGGCATTGAATAGTTTATGGTTGATTTCTTTTTTCTTTGTTTTCCCCTCAGTTTTGTTTTCTCATGTTGTTTTGTTCTTGGTGTCCAAAAAATCAGACACAAAAAGTTAAATGAAATTACCTTGATAAAATTTAACAGCAGGGAAGGCTTGGGGTTAATTTATGGAAATATGGAAGTGAGCAAATAAAAATCCTTATCTGTAACTACATTATGTATCTGCAAAGTCAAGGAAGTTCATTTGTATGGTCTAACTGAACTTGATCAATTGTAGTGCAGCATTCTTGCAGAATTAGAATTTATAAGATGCAAACATAGTTTTAACAATAAAGTGAACCATTATTCACAACATCCTGTATGCCGTATTATGAAAAATCAAGAGATCCAAGAATTTTCTTACCTAAGCTATGACAGAGTAGTTCGGTTGCCTCTTCTAAAATTTTTGCATCAGCTCTAGATAATGAAAAACCCAGTATCGACCATAAGGGATAAATTTTGATTTGTAGCCTTAAAAATTTTCACATATTTCTAGTTTCCTGATGTTCCCGGCTGCCTTTGACTTCAGTTGTACTGCTAACTGCTGTCTTAACAAGTCATGTGGTAGACATTAAATTTAATGTGACTTGTTGAGACTGCAGTTAGCAGTATGCATGTCAACAATGAACCAGTAGAAATAGTAACCCTCGCTCTTCCATCAGAGTCCATGTACATGCAGCTCAATGGTTAGAGCATCTCACTGGTGATCAGAAGGTTACAAGTTTGATTCCTGTCAGGAGCTCAGATAAATTTTTTGAGTTAACAAGATTGAGAAACATGCACAATTTTGCTCTATATACACCAAGCTACCACATGCCACACAACATCAGCCACTGTAGATAAATACTAGTAATGTGCAGGTATTTTCAGAATAATAGTAAAGTACACAGAAAAATGCAAGTTTCAGGACATTTTGAGTTGAAGTTAAATTTTTTTATATGACAAAGAATTTCATTTAGATAATTAAAGTCGCAAGTTTGATAGTTTACGCCTGTTAAGTTTGCCCAAATGAAGTGCTTTGGCTGCTAACAAAAGAACATTACGCAATTAATACAAGGCTGTTGTTGAATATTTCTGATTTTTTAAGCAAGCATCAAAGCAACGAAGCTAGCCTATGAAATTCCTGACAACTTTGACCATACTGACAAAAACAAAGAATTCAAATTCAATTGTTCACAAGAAAATTTTAGTTTCAATGCGAAAGCTCCAAATAAGCAAGTTAAACTCAAAGTCAACACAACGCTAACACCACGTGTACCACAAATGTAATGGCTTCAAGAATTTCTCAACAATGGACAAAAAGCACGGTATCTGATCTGCTTTAGGTCCAACTTACATGCTGTATGACGCAGCAAAGCTAAACGCAAGAAGCTCCTCCCAGAATTGACCGCCTTCAGGAATGCTTTCTTTTCCAACTAGCCTCTTTAACAAAACATTTTCCCTTAACTCGTTAATAGAGGAAGGTTTTGCTCCCATCGTGATCAGTTATCTCTCTACAGTATAGTCTGTTTGTGATGTAATCTTCGTCCAATTTGGTGTCATATTTGTAAAGTCCAATCGGCCATGACAAAAACACGACAACTCAATATAGATTTTCATAAGAAACCGCTGACATCACAAACCGTTTCTTCGGAAAATTGACGAGAGGCTTTGGGACGAAAACATGCCATGTAGAAAAGTTGTCTTTTTGAAAAAAATAGGATTAAAAGGACTAAACTGAACTGATTGTTTGGTGGAAGCGTGTTTTTTGAGGAGTCAGAGAGAGAGAGAGGGTAAAGAGTGAAGAGGGGTGACGTATACGAGATGGTGTTACATGGGAGGCGTGGAGAATAGGACCGCGGTAGTTTGGCATACAAATAGCATGACTCTGCTTAATCAAGCATATCGTGGAATAGTGTTCTAACTTTCTACATTTGAACATAGAATATCGACTGGAATTTTTAATGCAAGGTTGGCTACAATTAGCTAAGGGAGTGTTGGGTGTTCTGTGGTGACCGACAATCACGGGTTTCTAACAACGGTTGGAATGAACATAAATACAGACAGAGCATGACTGATTTAAAAATTAGCTTCGACAGCCTGCAGTATATACGCGTATAGTTCTGCTGTTTAATGATGTTTGTGACGTAATTATGTCGTCATAAAACAGGATAATTCCTGTAATTTTTTTTCATATTTGTTTTTTTGGTTCCCACCATTCAACGAATATGAAATTCAAGGACTTTTCGAAGACCCTCACGGCCTTTTTTCAGTCAATTCCAGGACCTAGAACTTAAAGAAGTCTTTGAAAATGTCATACATTTTGCTTTCTGAGATGAACAACAATGCACCAGCTCCAAAACTTTAATAGAAATCTCGAATATTTTATTCTCGTTCTTTTATTAGTTATCACATTCCCAGGGTTAAACTATTGTTACCGCAGCCGGAAGAAAAGACCTCTGTTGATTTTCAAAGACTTTCCAGACCTGGAATTTTATTTTCAAATTCAAGGACTTTCGAGGATTTTCCCTGGATAGTAGGAACCCAAACTTTTAATGTACAGTGGTTTTTTAACTGCGATTAGGGTCTGGACTGTATTCCCCAGAAAAAGAAATGAATGGATTTTATGAAAGCTCGAAAAGTGCCCAAGGTTTCGACATTTCTATGTGAAAAATGCCTTAAAAATCGTACTAATGGTGAATTCTTTTAAGGTCTTTCTGATGACGTAACTGTGGCGCCATATTACGCCAACAAAAAGCTTAGGCTAAGTGTCCTGGCCGCTCATACGCATCGTAGTCTTTTCTTACCAAAGTCGTTGTAATAAGGTAACTGCTAAGGCAAATTATGTCGAATAACTGTAGTAGACCAACGGAAAACGTCCAAATACCTCAATGAAACTGGTAAATTGATATGAAAATGTATAATTGTAATAAGGTGTGTTCATAAAAAGCTAGGGAAAACATGGAAAATTCAAAAGAAATTAATATTTAATCAATACTTGTAAATACGGATAAAGCATTGATTAATTAATAAGGCAAATTTCAGTCTATCAAATTTAACTCACTCCAGTGACTTAAGTCTAGCTTTGTGTTAAGATTACTTGTTGTTACCTCTTCTGAGGCTTCCTAAGTGTTAGTCTTATACACAGAGTTTTTAAGCAAGTCAAAATATTCGCATATAATCTTTATGGCAATTTACAATTGTTCGCTTTCGGTTCACCGTTGTAAATCTCCATGAAGACCCTCGTTCGAATTTTATCGATTATATGTACAAGTTACATTGGTATCCTATTTATCCAAACACTGTCCTAGTCTCCAGGTAAACAATCTCGCCCTTTTTACGCACTAACAAACCACAGACGACCGCAACGACAGGTGCGTTTACTACTCAAGACACGCATCTTGTTTAACTTGTGAATTGATGTTCTAAGTCGCTGGTAGAAACTGTGAGTAGTATTGATATTAAAAGTCACAAGGACGAAGCATTCCACCACCTTAATCGTTGCAGTTTTGCCAAAATGTAGAGTAAGTGGCACAGCTTTTGTATCTTTGTGTTATCGCTTGTAAATTCGACACCCTTTCTATCAATTATGATTTGAATCAACTAGTTTGGTGGAGCTTTCTTCAAACATCAAATTGCCCAATCTCCTTCTGTTATCTGACGTTAGCCAAGGTAAGCAAGTAAGGATTTTAAGGTTCATAAGCGCACGTCGAACGACAAGCCGAAGGCAAAAGTAAAGGTTTTTTTTGAATAGGATAAAACAAGGAATAGGAGTTCTCCCGTTCAACTAAAACGTGATATAACAATCATGATTTTAAAAAGCAAAACACAGGGTGACTAGTGGCCGAAGAAACTCTGCAAAGGACAAAACTCTGTCGTTCACAGGAGCTTGGGAATCTTAACCTCTCTAATCAAAGGCCGACCGAGACCGAAAAGAGTGAATTGAGATAGTATTAATTTATTACGTCGGAGTTTTTTACTTTGAAAAGTAAAATTAACGAAAATGATAAAAGTTTTATACCGACCAAAAGGAGTTAAGTATTTAAGTCAGGCACTTCCACCACACGAAGCTGTGATACAGAATTCCGTACATTTCAAATACTTAATTATTAATCATATACTCACTGTACATGTTAAATACTGAGAAATGAGGATTTAATTAGCTTAAGTAGCGTTTGTTTGACTACCTCAATTTAGTTCAATCCACATTAAAGTTCGAACTTATTCTGTATTTTTTTTTTCTACTATTGAAGTTGTAGTTTATAAATGTCCTCATGGTATTTTTGCCGTGTTCAGTTACGTAACTGTGTAAGATGTAACACCAAGTATTATATTTAGTTTACGTCCCTTATTGGTTAAAGAGTCGATGTTCATCCCAATAACACACGAACAAAGATTGACTTAAGCATTTTAATATTGAATTTCAGGGCGCATCAAATTAACCATTGCAGTAAGTGCGGCAACTTCAAAATGTAAATATACTGTGACAACATTTGAAGCTTTCCAGTTACCATATTTTTCTATTTATCAAATTTGAAAACAAGCCCATAGTAAAACACACACAAACACAATTGCTGTGGTGGTAGCGGTGCTTTGATATCCATGTTATAATGAACTTAAAGACCTGGGTATACGTTGCCATGATAAAACACGATGTCACGTGGCACTCACCAAGTAAGTCAATGCACGAAAATTAAACATTAATATTGATTAACTACACCCATTATCACGAAAATTTTGTACTTAGAACGTGGACATTGCATCCGATTGGGCTGGTCAGTTAAATTAGCTGAGTATGGCGATGATGATGATGATGATGATGATGATGATGATGGCGACTTTATTTAAGTGTCAAGGCATTTAGCTAAATATAGTTGCTAAAATTTACATAATTAATCTATAATAATTTACATACAAAACCTAGATATTTATTGCTTAAAATTAGTAGAAAGTTATCAAAACTTTTTCAAGTCTTGTAAAATTACTGTGAACTAAAAGTGGTATGTATATATACGTATTTAAATTTAATGTTAAGTGGAGCATATGATGCAACTTTTGCAACTGTTGTTCAGTAGACTTTCTAGATTTTTTTATGATGTTTCGAATCAAGAAACCCAAGAACTAACCCCTGCAATTTTGGTCAGCTGTTGCGGTTGCCCAGTCAGTTAAACTATTTGGTTAGTAAAACATGGTTCTGGAAAGAAAAATAAAGAAATGGAAAAAGAAGCAAGATGTCACCGGAGGATGATTCCGAAATTAAATTCAAGATCATTCCACACGAACGGACAATTCTTCGATTGTTTGTATCATTCCTTCAAACTTAGCGATAAATATTTTCATCCAAAAACAATTTCTATTTTAACATGCTAATAACTTCACGTTATTCCAAAGTATTCTTGATGACATCATCCTTACAACATTTTTATTCCAAAGCCTATCGAACATCCTTATGACCTAAGGTTTAGGAACTACCGCCTGCCTATTGTGTCAGGCAGAGGGAGGCACAAACTCTCTTCTATACCTAGGGCAGCCTCCTTGAACACATAACGTGGGTTTCATAACTCATACTGTTGCCTGATGATCGTGTTGTAGACCCGTGAAACTCCGAGTAGCAAACCCCGCTCTAACTTTATTAAAGTTATTTCGCTCTACCTACATGGTATCGAGCACTCTCAAACCAGTTGTCAACTGTGTTTCCTGTGCGATACACTTTTGTTTTTGGTTTATATATACATATATATATATATATGTATATATTGTTTTTATAACTTTGTCCTTTAATTCTGTAATGCAGAATTTTTATTTAGATAATTTTATTTCGTTTTTATAGATATAACGATACTTTCCGAGCCTCTATGTAAAGCCTCTTGCAAATAGTGCACCATGTAGATTAACTATAATTGTTAACCCATTGTATTTCTACACCAATGATAGGTATAAAACGATTATTATCATTTCATAACTAGAATGTCAAATCCTCAAGCACTAATTTGTCAGATGTTTATATACAGTTTTCCGAGCTTTAAGGTGGTTCCCTAAAGTTTCTATGTTTACAGGATGCAATTAGAACGGTCTCCGTTTATGGGTATTTTTATCTTTAAAATAGTTGTAAGTTCGGTACAAAGTGTGTCAAACTGTAGAAGAACCATGACAAACATGAGATATTTGTCGAATTGTCCAATTTTCGATTGTTAAGGTGATAATAATAGCGTTGAAATATCGGCATATATTCATGATTATCACATTTAAGACATTATCTTCGGATTTCTTCGGTGAATTTTTGTGAAAACTCGTATGAGGCTACATATTCCAATGAAGAATAAAATATTAAAATATCAGAAGAGGTTGTCAAGGTAGATTTTTTGCAATAAACTTAGTGGATTTTAAAAGATTCTGTCTTATGAAAAATTTTAAAAATTCGATATGTTGTTACACTTGTTGTGTTTGCGTTACTTATCAAATTCTAAAGAAATTCACTGAAGCAAACGTCCAAAAATTTAACAGTTGAACTGACGCGGTCGGTGTTGTCGTGATGGAATAACGATTCAACAAGATCACTACTTACGCAAGTCAAAAATGTTCATGAGTGTTTTATCACGTAGTTGGGACAGGTTTACCGGCTTTCCTCAACATAACGTTGTAATTTCCGCGAAATTGACCATTTTCGGACTGCTTTACTTCTCTTAGGTTTTTTTCAGAAACCTTGACACAATAACAACTTCGTTAGAAAATTAACAAGTTGTTTTATAAATAATTCTCAATGTTCTGAATTCCGAAGCAACTTCTGAAGCGTTCTGAACACTTAAACGTTCAGTGAATGGGATTTACATTTATTCACAAGCGATATCGACACCATGCAGACTTTGTTTCTGACATAAGTTACCAACTAGAAACGTAAACTATCTCCCTCGGCTGAGAATTAATCTGGATGAAGCCCTCGAAAAATACATTTTATGTGGTACATTTGAACAACAACTTACGCTAATTGAGGATTTTCATGTAATATTGATTTGTAGTTTGCAACCAGGAGTGACGTCGGAATCATAAGCTACTAATTCCAGGAATGGCAGCAACGTAAAACAACATCTGAAAAAAAATGGAGCAATTCTCAATATGTTTTTGCAAACTGGTAAGTGTTCTTAATATTTTGTTGAGGGAGACTCGCCATTTAGGATCAGATAACACCCTCCTCTGATGACTGCCAGAAGTAGGATATTCAAATGCTAAGACATATTACTGTAAGGCACGAGTGATGTTAGATCGATGTAATTTTACAAAATGTTAGAGTGCAAATCACGGGACTTATTTGGTATACAGGGGAGAGTTTAGCACTCATGAAACCACTCAAAACCACTCCCTTGAATGGGTTCCTTAGTGCCAAATTTTACCATTTGAAATATCATATATCTATCTGAGTAATCAGTAAATATATATTCTTGTAATGACGATTATATACTGCCATCAGTGAAGGAGAATTTTAGTAGGATTCTTGACGTTACTTTTGGATTATGTATTAACTGTTCCTCTCATTCTACACTTTATTCCACAACGGCAGCGATTAAAAAACCCCAGAATACTTCATGTTTTGTCGATATTCATATCAAATATGTAAATAAACGTCACCAACACAACCAGCTGACATATTTCTGTACTTTTCAGGTGATATTTATTGCTGGATTACAGTGTGTCCCTCGCGGTGTAATTGGTAAGTTTATTCATAACAATAACGGCCCTGTAAATGTACCTTCTCCAGCATGCGTCATCACTTATGCACAAAAAAAATCAGAAGTATTTAAAGATTTGGGAAACTCCAAAGCACAACTTGCTAAATCAAGTAAATTCTTAACAGAGAAGTGGTTCGAGTTCCACCAAGTTTTCAACCACATTACCTTAAATAATATTGAAGCCCTGAATCAACAGTTTACAACAAAGTAATTTAGTAATTAAGACACTACGTTTCATCATTTTCAGCCAATAGAATCAGTTTCCCCGGAGATCTGGTCGAAAGGAGAATAGATAATACTACCCAAGAAGGATATCTTATACGAGTTGTGGACAAAGTACACCACAGCCCCCCGGCTCTAGTAGCTTGGAAATCCAATAACTATATCGCTAGCTGGGTGAATGTAGAAGATATCACCTTAAAAAACAGATCTGAGAGTGCGGATATGTCAGGTAAGATTCCTCTATTTCTTAAATAATAAAATAACTTTCACAGCCGGTAAAGATAATGGTTTATACAATAAATTTCATTCTTCTTGCACTCTCGTTGGTCGTTAACCATGAAGCACAGATGGCGTCACTAAAACAGTTAACCAATCCCAACTTTCCGTGTCTTCATCACGAGTCAATGACTTTGCTTCATTTGTATAGATAATGGCTCACGTCAGTGAACTGTTTTCGTATTTTCCAGTGCCCCGAAATTTCCCCATAAGCTTTCAATAGTTATTTAAAATATTTTCTGGTCTATCTTCTATTTGTACATTTCAGTCCTCCATTGTCTGTTCAGTAATAATTGTAATCCACTCGCCTATCACCTTAGCTCACCATCTGAGTCTTGGTTGCTCAATGACAATGGTGTTGTCATAAAGATAACGATTTTCATTCTTCTAATAATACCTTTTGTTAGGATATGTTTACCGATGCAAAGAGAGTTATACAAATGCCACGGAGTATTTAAACTACGTGAACTCAGCACTCAAGATTGGCGTGATGGTTCGCTCTCGTGACAACACCGGCTCACTGTGGAAAGGAGATACCTGTGTCTACCTTGGTAGAGATGGCCTTAACATCACCTCAGTTCATCTTTGGTGCTACCGTCCAAAAGCGCCAGTGATCGAGGATAACCTGGCTAACCTTGAAGTCATGGGCGTCACGAACTATCCTGGTTAGTAGGCTTCAACAGGGGGGTGTAGTTACGTCATTGCGAGGTGTCAGATAACGCTTTTTCTTAGGAGGAGAAGTTAGTAGCAACTGATGAGTCGGTCCATAAAATAGTTCTGACCCCCCAACAAAATGTTTTAAGATTGATAAACTCGGAGAAGTAACTAAGTGCATATTCAGAGACAACATTGTTTTCATAAACCCTGACCAGCCGACAATTTTAAAAAGTAAAGTATAAGACATAATCCGAAGATTAAAATCTTGAAACTTGAGGTACAAGTTAAAACAAGACGAAAACAGGTACGGTCAGGTTGTTTTAACTTGTATTTCAAGATGTTAATTTTCGGATTATGTTTTATACTTTATCGTTTTTCATGATCACGTTCATATTTACTTGCAAAACGTTTGGCGTGCGCCTTGAAATACGTCGAACTTTTGTTTAAAAATTGAAATATTGCTGTATCAAGTTCTTCAATCTTTACCGCATATGTACTTTCACAAATTCTCCTCTCCTAACATATCACTAAAGAACTTGCAGAAGTATTTCTTCGGCAAAGGTTGACCCCATTCAGCTCAATGACGTAACTGGTTACGTTACCAATGACGTCACTGATAAAAAAAAACTTTGTTTTCTTTCTCAGGTGTGTACGAGTACTTGCACACCAATGGTAATCTTCTTGGTAAGTAAACGCTTTTTAACATACATTGGTAAACTGACAGTACGGAGAGTGTAAAGAATGGTAAGGAGATTTGTTAGCCTGCGAGTAGTGCCGTCTTTTCTTTGTTGTCCCATCTGAGGACGAAGGGAAGACGACTATGTTCGATTCGTGCTTGACTTTGTCAGAGATTTGGAATGAAATAACAAGTTTCACTGTGGTCCACACGGAAAGAAACGCTAGAAGGACTGGGTTCTGGGTAACCTAGCTGAACTATCATTAGATGACAGTTTACCAACCAATCGCAGCTCAGACTCGCCACCCAGAACCCAGTCCTTCCGTGGTTTCTGGAGTGGTCAACCGCCTAACTCCTTTCCCACACAGACGTCTCCCTCACTGAACTCTATATAGACTGAAGACTCACTGCCACTCAAAAAGTGATACCAAAAATGGCCGACATGGGGCTTTTTGGTTGTTTCCCTTAGTCCCTCACGCGGTCACATTAATTAGAACCAGTTCCTAACACAAACAATAACTCTGACCTTAATCCAAACCGGGACCTAGAACTGATCTCCTAGGCACCAAATACTTATTATGATTTCCAGTGGGTAAGATCTTCGTCTAAGTCATTGTTTTCCACGGGCTTTCGATCACCACCTTTTTCTCCCGAGGGCGAAAACTACAAACCCATGGTCTGCAGAAAACCCTAGAGACCCCCGTGTAAATTGTTCTGAGAGGACTAAGTACTAATGACCAAACTCGCGTGGGGCCTGGGGAAACGACCAAAAGGCTTCCATGTGGGCCATTTTTGGCTTCATTTTTTGATTAGTTCATTGACTGGAGTCACCCTTCCAGACCATATAGACGATAAATTCCCTTGATGAGTAAAATCGTCTGGCGTTAGCCACAGTGAAATGATAGAATAAATATTTGGTATTTATACTCGATAACATGAAATGGCACATGTATTAATGTCAGATACATGTCACTCCGAGTGACGAAACATACCGGATAAGTAGAGAAAACTTGGCCTGGCTGAGATTCAAATCCGCGACCTTCGGTTTACTAGTCCGAACCAGTAAACCGAAGGTCGCGGGTTCCGGTCTCAGCCGGGCCAAGTAGAGTTTTCTCTACTTGTCCGGTATGGTTCGTCACTCGGAGTGACATGTATCTAACATTATCATTCTCTACCCGAGTTCATTCTCCCACATCTACTATTCTGGTACATATATATTTGGTGAACGAAATTTTCAAGTGTCAGGATTATATACTTTAAGAGAGTTAATTGAGATAGTTGAAACCCTTTCCACACAAGACTGATATGAACTAATAATTTTCCTTTTTATCGCCAGGGAACTACCAATATCCTGTCGTTAGGTTCATTGATTCCGCAATCGACAGAAGACAAAGACTCGCTGGGTTCAACAACACAGCAACGGTGAGATTACAATGTGGAATAAATCTTAGAGTTACAGTTAATCACGCCAAGAGCTCAAGTAATTACCAGTCGTTGAACAGTTCCCTGTCGGTACGAAGTGAAGTAAATCTTACTACTTTCTGGAGCTCGACAAAAGTGGGAGATCATTACGTGGAGTTCAGAATAATGGATAGACAGAACTACTATGTTTCTAGCGGATTCTGGATTACTGTGGTTGCCCCAGCGACCCACGAAGTCAAGGTAAGAGAAAAGGGAAAAGAGCCCTGACCTCTGTATAACTGGACTGCGGGTCCACGTTACTTGAAGTGAAATGAATTGAAGTGGAATGAAGTAACGTAGAATGAAGTGACGTGAAATGAAATGAAGTAAAATGAAGTGAAATGAATTAAAGTAGAATAAAATTGCGTGACATAGAATGAAATGACAGGAAGCGAAGTGAAATGAAGAGAACGGTTGCAAAGTGAAGAATGAAAATAAATGAAGTCATATGAAAGGAGTGGAAATCTAAGTAGAAGAGACATGATGTGTAGTTTGATTATTTGACCTGACGTGAAATAGGATGAAATGGACAGAAATTGAGTGAAAAGAATTGACATGAAGTGGAATTAAGTGAAGCAGTGTAAAGCGGAGCGGCGCGAAGTGTAATGAAAAGGAATGTACGGTACTAAAATGAGGACGAGTGTCGAAAGATAAATAAAGTGTAGAGAAGTGAAGTGAAAATATTTCATTGGAATAATTTTCTCCATTCATGTTCTTTTAAGCTCCACGGTTCAGGCGAGGATGCCCGCTTTGTCTACAAAGGCACCACTCTTACTAGTAATCAGTTGGTCACAACTGGTAACAAAGATTTCACTGGGTATATAGTCTTCAATGAGAGCAACTCAAACCAAGCAATGTCAAACCTCTCCACCAGCTCAAATGCAGTGTTTCACTTGACCTTTCACCATTCTGGATTACGTGAAATATACTTTCTGGTATGGAACCGACTGAGTATTGAGGTTGTAAAAATATTGGTCCTAATTCCTGAGGTATTGCCCATGAGAAGTCTTAATATAACCAACAACAAGGACCTCCAAAGCACCAATCAAAATTTCTCCTTCAGTGTGAGCGTAATTAATGGTAGTGACATCATTTGTTTGGTTAATTATGGCGATGGTTCACATGAAGAGTTCAACAACAGTTATACAAAATTCTTGAATTCATTTACCAATGCAACGGGATTAGATCTCACACTACAAACTGACATCGGTCTTCAACGAAACTTGACCAAATCTTATAAAGACTCAGGAGTGTACTTGGTCGAAGCTAAATGTTCAAATCGCTTAGCAAGCTTCAGTTCTACTGCGACGGTTCTTGTACAAAAGACCATCGTTGGTCTGGCACTGCGAACACTTCCAGCATTTCAGTTTGGTTCACCTATGACAGTTACCTGGGATATGTCCGAAGGCACGAATGTTTCTGTTCAAATATTATACAACAATATGTACTGCTGCAACTCCAGCATGCTCAGCGACCAGGGAGGATCTTGTGATTGTTTGGTCAATGACACGAGTTTGTTTGATCCAGATGAAGTAGTCGACATCACAGTAGTGGCCGGGAACCTAGTTTCGAACAGCTCTCACAAGATCGAAGTACAGGTGCTCGAGAAAATCATTCTAACTAACCTAATCATGCTAACAAGTACGTCTTATTTCGGGTCCGGAGTTCCGGGGTTTGGGAACTACCAGAACAAGTTTCCAGTAGAATACCCGGTGAGGTTTAACGCCAATTACAGAGGTAGCGAAGCAACTAATATCACATGGTTGTTACGCTGTATCGAGCCACTCACTTTAGCCCAAACGTTCTCTTGTGAAAAGAAGGATGGTTCTTGGAGCCCGGATTCTTGTGGTGTAATTAACGGCAACAGTATTAAATTTGAGTATACCTTTCCACGAAATACTGA
>JBAHVQ010200565.1:0-13292 GCA_036872915.1 Nanipora kamurai
GCTCCTCTGCAGGCAACATGTCCACAGGTCCAGAACCCCCGCGGCCCCTGAGTACAGCCGCGGAGGCGCCACTCGGTGACGCCCTGCGCTTCATGGCTCTGCCTGTCCCCGGCGGTCGATAGAGCCCACTGCGAATAAATAATGCAAAAATATGACAACCAATCGCGCTGCGCCCTCGCCGCTCGTCGCGCCGCTCGACACCCCCCTCGCCACCAAAAAAAACAAAAATCTTTTTCCGCTGGCTGGAAGATCCAGATCTGTCTGCGCGCGCCGCCTCACCGCCAGTCCTGGATGGTCTTGAGAGTCATCTCCCACATCGAGGACAGGATCTTCGCGCGGTCGTCGCCGCCGTCTCTGTCGGGAGAATCCCGTGGCGGGCGGCGGCTTGGCTCGCTCGCGCGCTCCGGGGGCGGGGTCTTGCCCCGCTTCTCCTTCCGGTCTTTCTTGGCCCGAGGAAAGGGAGCGCCGGCGTGGCCTGCGTGGTCCTCGTCGTTCTCCTCCAACGAGCCTGCGTTGGAGGTGCGCACGGACACCACCGAGCGCTCGCGTTCCCCTTGCCCGTATCTTTGCGCCCACATTTTGGCGGATTGGGCTTTGCCCCACTCCAAGACCGTCTTCCAGTCCGCCGACTGCCCTTCCTTTGGAATTGTGCACCCACACCTCCAACATCCACGACTATCTCACCGCCACTATCCCCGCCAGCCTACGCTCCAGATACAAATGGGGGTTCAGAAAAGATTTCACAATCCCATACGGCGTTGTTCACCTCAAAGAAAAGAAGCAGTGGCAGAAGGGACGTACCATCATCTCGTACTTCCACTCCCTCAGTGGCAACCTCTTACGCATCACCAGCCGAGCACTTGACATCATTTTGCAACACCTTTTCCCACAACATCCAGGTCGACTGTCCATCCCACAACTATGGCGCCACTTACATTGCTATCTTACACACACACCGGCCGATATTCCTCTACACGCGACCAACGATGACCTTGTGGGCTTCTTCAACTCAGTGCCCCAACACCGCCTTATTGATGCCGTCCATTCTATGATCCAACAATGGCAGCACCAGAATACTACATACACCTTGACAGTTGATACCAAAGCCACTGGCAACCCCTTCTATCACTCCCACGTCGGCAGACACCACACAAGGCATCCTACACAACGCACCCTCCACACCTCCGACATCACAACCATTGTAGCCTTTGCACTCAACACCTGCATTTTCCGGGCATGCAACAACACCTACAAACAAATCCGAGGGGCTGGGATTGGCTCCCAGCTCTCTCCTGCCCTCTGCAACGTCGCCATTACCCTCATTGAACATTCTTGGCATCAACTCCACAACAACCTCCTCCAACACACTGCCCTCCACTTTACATACTACAGGTACGTCGATAACCGCTTTGTCGTACACAACGAACACTTCCTCTCCCACCCAGCCATCCAGACCCTCATCCACCACAACTTTTTGGGTGATCCAGTCGAACTGGAAACAGTGGACGACTTTCACCTCCTGGGCTTCAACATTGACCTCCCACAACGAACCATCACCTACATCCAACCCACCCAACCCTGGAAAATCAGGGACCACACCAGCGCCGGTAGCCAGCGCTTGGCTCTTTCCGGCTTAGCTTCCAGACTACATGCAATTTATACATACACCTTTCCACCACACACCGCAGCGGCAGCGGCTGAAGAGCTTATCCGGCTGTACGTCCACAAAGGACATGATCCAACAGCATGCCGGCGTTTTTTGAGAAAAAAAGAGCACGATGCCACCGTCTCATGCACCTGCGCCGACTTCGGCTTTCTGTGTGTGTCAACCCCTGTTCCAAAGGGTACCGCGTTTCTTGGTCTTTCCATCGTGTAAGCAGGGGGCCAGCGCATGGCATCACGACGCTGGCCAACGAAGCTAGTGATGTCATGGGAAGCAGTCAGAGACGTCTGACTGTGTACCTGCAAATTTTTAATATACACTAAGGAGCTATATTCTTGTTGAAACATTCAAGTGAGCGGACCTTGCACTTCTTTCCGTTGAATCAAGTCAAGGGCTAAGTATTCACCTAAAGGATACCCCTTGGACTAAACCATCTAGAATCGAGAAGGTCGAGCTCCAAAATGACCTAGCATTTTATAGAGATTTTCTATAGAATCAAAAGTCAACCTACCTGAAAAAGATCCATTCTGAGGATATCTGAGGTGAGAGAATCATATGTTGATGGATCACTAGGTTGAGCACCTTCATTCTATAGAGAATATATGAAAATTGAGGCATTTTATAGAGGACAGAGGTTTTGATTCTATAGAGAGAACCTGGAGCAGTAGAAGGTTGAGAGAGCATTTTAGTGTGGATGGATGTTTTACAGTCAGGTAGGTTGGATTCTCATTCTATAGAGAGCACTTGAATTTGTGGAGCCTTGAGTTTTGAGTTTATAGTCTCAGAACCTTCGAAAAGTAGAAGGTTGAGAGTTTATTTTAGAGTGGATGGATGTTTTACAGTGAGGTAGGTTGGATTCTGATTCTATAGAAAGCACTTGAATTTGTGGAGTTTTGAGTTTTTAGTGGCCACCTACCAGTGCCAGGCCCACAGCACCCAGGCCACTATAAAATGAAAAAAACAACCTTTTCTGGAGCCAGAGCTGGTCAAGCACCTTTCTGGTGAGGAAAGCCCCTGGGGAACATTCTAGAAGCCACTGCCACTTGGAGATGCAGAGGTGGCCAAGTACCTTTCAGGTGGGGACAGACCCTGGCGAACGCCACTTGGAGACCCCTGCCTGGCTTCTGGTAGTGGCCACCTGTGCCAGGCAGGCCACTATAAAATGTGAAAACCCACACGGAGTAGCGGTTCTTTTCACTTGGGCATAAAAGGGCCTTCGGTAAGGCCATTGACGTGGTTTCACATCTAGCTCATCTTTTACAAAATGTGAGTGATCGTTGCACTCCCCCTTCGCGACGCTCGCGAAAAAGCTCAAGACCCTATGGCGCATTGCGCGCTTCCTCCTCCAACCGGCCCAAACTGATTCTATCATCATCAGGCCAGTCGAAAATGTACGGTGATTCCGTACTTCCACTCAACGATGGGGCCTGATTCGCCTCCATCAACATCTCATGGGCACTTGTGGCCTCTATCTGCAAGCCTGGTGGTGGTCGTGGAATCGACGCCATTGCCTGTGCCCGCTGTTCACCCCCATGGTCTGCATGCTGGCTCCGGCATGCCGACGCTCCACTTCCCAGGCTACCATCTGCCTGCACCCTTGTGGAATCCGGGGTTGACCAATCCGTCGTGACCGTAGGAAGTGTTGACGACATCGTACCGCTTCCACTCGATCCCCCTTCCGGCGCAGCCTTCGCGATGTAGCAGGGTGTTCCATTGTCCGTGCATCCCTCCACCAGCGTGAGTTGTACTCGGGGTACTTCAACATCCGGCTGCTGCTCCATCAGAATGGCCTGCCTCATCAGGTCGTTCCGGTGGAACATGCGGTTTCCGACCTGCACCCAGTATATGGGTTCGGATCCCGGTGGTCTCTCCCAGTCTTTCTCTGAGTCTGTCAGGGCTTGTAGTGCCAGCCTCAGTCCATCCGGAAGTCTTGACCATCGCTCCATCGGTGGCATGGGAGGTGGCGGTTTTCCAATTCTTCCCGCCGTTCTTGTCTTTGGCCCAGGGAGCAATGCCGTCGATGCACTCGCAGTTGAGTTGATCTGTGATCGTTCCTCCACCCACATCGGCTGATCTGTACTTGCCGAAGATCTTGCTGTTGTCATCCCAGTGCCCACCGGATCATGTACTCGTTGGTGTCGCAGACTAGCCGCTTCTCCAACCCTCATGTCCTCCGGGATGTGCAAGTGTGGAGGTAATGTGTGCTCTTCTCGTGCCCACTCCCCAACTGGCCTTGTGCCCACATAGTAACTTGCCGCCTTTGCCCCATGAGCCGGACTCTGCAGCTCAAAGAACGTGTAGCCCTTCCATCTCCCTTCGATCTTGTTGCTCATTCGGCTTTCCCTTGTTGGTGGTTCAAGCCAAGAGTCCTCTGAAGGTCGGCCCGGCTGCTCCCCATCAATATACTTGATGGTCACCCTTCTGCCTGTCAAGATCTGCTCATCTCGGAGTGGATAGGAGCTGTGGATTGGATGGCATCTTTGATACCGCATCTTGCAATGAACCCTCACCACAAAATTCTCCACTACCTGCCAACGATCTGTGGTGCCTGTTGGTGGCAAATGAAATGGTGGATGCCACCACGGTTCATGTGGTCGTGCACGAGGTGGGCCACCATCGTCCGCTTGCATCATCTTCACCATAGCACGCGGGCGCTCAGTGGGTTTTTGGTCACCACCTCGACCTTGTTGGGAGCCCATTGGGCTACTGTCGGGAAGTTGAGGTTCCCCGGCGGGTTCATTCTGGGCCCACGCCACTCTTTTCTTGGTCTGGTCCGATCTTTTCTTTTCTTTTTTATTCCCTGCCATGGGTTCATTTTGTGCCCTCATGACAGCCTCACCCGCCTTGGGAGCAGGTCCCCCCAGGGATGGTTCATCTTCCCTATCCCATTTTTTCTGAACTTTCCTCAGCCATGTCACACCTGCAAGCATAAGTGCAAGCGCTACCAAGTCTACCAGCTGCGACTCCGCTCCACTCGCAAAGAGTACTGCAGCACACAGGACCGCAAATGCCCCTCTCAGGATGGTCCAATCATCTTCTGCTTGACATTCTCGTTGTCTCACTGCTACTGCTTTCACCTGCACCTTGTTCCCCTCTTGGTCTTCCTTCATCGCAATCTGGTTCACGAAGGAATCAAAGGACGGCCCCAACAGTTGTTTCGTGAGTCCATCAGCTGGCAACTCTGTCCCCTTAACATGATGCGTGTGCCAGCCACTGACCTCGCAGCTCACAGCCGCCCTCAAGCCCGCCGCACGTAATCGGAGGTGGCGCGTTCTCCATGCCCCCACATCTCCCTGGCATAGTGCCAACGCACTCTTGTTGTCCCCATACAGTGACCTCCTCACATCCTCAATGCCCAAGGCTTCGAGCAATGTTGCCACTCCTTCAGCTTGCTGGAAAACCTCCGTGTAGGCCACCAACTCTGCTTCTGCTGTTGAACCTGTAATGAACGGCTGTCTTGCTGAGCTCCACAAGATAGGACAACCAGCCACCATCACAATCGTTCCATGGACAGACTTGTAGGATTCCGCTGCTGGTGCAAACGATGCATCTGCATATGCCTCAACGTCTGCCTCTCCCCTTGGAAACTTCAACTCTTCCTTCTCACCTAACAGGTGTTCCCCTGTTCTTCGGAAGTTGATGCCCCGATCTGCCGTGCTCTTCAGGTAGGTCAGAATTGCTCTTGCCTGCTCACACACTTCCCTTGGCCGACGGTGCATTGCTCGGCTCAGCACCCCTGTGGCATGACATACATCTGGTCTACTTCTGCACGTGACCCACTGGAGTTCTCCAACAAGGGCCTGTGCCTCCCTCAATGTTGCAATATCGAAGATCTCATCCTCTGCCTCCTGAAGTGTCGTTCCCTTCCACACTGACGGGCCCGTCACCCCCTTTTTCTCACAGAGGTCCCGGATGTAGTCTCCCTGATGCAACTTGTAGCCATTGCTCGTTCGAAGCACTTGAAACCCGCAGAACTTCAGCTCCTGTCCATCTTTCTCGAGTACTCGACTGCCCGAGCATTCCCAGATGGCCTCTACCTTCTGGAGAACGGATTTCACCTCCTCCGTAGGCCCCACCATGATCAGGTCGTCAACATACGTCCCCAAGTAGGCCTTCACTTCGCCATCCGGGTTCACAATCTTCCACACGTTGGCCTCCGCCAACTGTTCCATATGTCGTGCCTGTCCCCTGCAGCTCCATGTTGCTCCTCTCAAGCAATGATTGCGATGACACGTCCAGTCCTCAGGTGACTCTCTCAGTCCATACAAGGCACCCTCTGCTGCCCACATTGTCCCAGGTGGCACAACTCCCAACTGGGTAACCAGCTGCGGTGGTTTCACAAGCGTCACCCGGTGTGCTGCACTTCTCTTTGGTGCCTGCAGGAACGCACTTTTGATGTCCGTGGAACCACAGGTCCAGCCCCTCTGACTTGCGACCATCATCAGGACCCTCAACGCCACTGCATCGATGCCTCCTGTCGATGTCGTCACTGTCTCATCAGGTGTGCCAAAGTTTCCACACCCCACAATCCTTGCCTTCCTTCTTCCACATGGTGCTTTCCTACTGCACAGTAGTTTTCCTGGGATGATCTCAACATAGATGCCTGACTTCGCCAGTGCTTTCACCTCCTCAGGCGTTTTCCTCACTAATGTGCCCGTATTCTCCAGCACCATGACCTCACTTTCCACGGGAGGAATCCACAAATCTTTCTCCTCCAGGATCTGCTTCGTTCCAACCAAGTAGGTTTGCAAGACTTCTGCTTCCTGTGGAGTTGCTTCCTTCTCCCCCGTTCCCACTGCCTTCATGATGTGTGCAATTTCCCGTTGATTTTCTTGGATCCTTCGATCCAACCACACAGCATCTCTCCTCAGCTGTCTAATGCACGCATCTGCTTGACCTTCTGGAGCTATGCTCATAGCCACCTCATCCACAGTTACTTGTTGGAGTCCTTGTCGGAGTTCATTCATCACCTGCATCTCCCTTGTGATGCTTTTGATGCCCTCTACGACGGTCTCCTCCGCCTTCTTCTCCTTCTTCGGTGTTTCACACACTCTGCACATCTCCTCAACCACGAGTTTTTGGAGTCCGCACCCTTGGCATTCTTGGTATTCCTCATCACGGAATTTGCTCAACGCCTTCACTGCTGTATGGACTTCCTCCCCCCCAGGTCGTCGGCCTTGATGATGCAGTCGATGAGCTGGTTGCTTGCCTTGTAGTCGATACCTCCGATCTACTACATCGCACTCCTCAACCTCGGTCATCAGCAATCCATGGACCTGTGTTTCGAAGTCATCAGCTTGGCCATCCTCATCACCACTGTGATCTCCATCCCGTTCCGGTGAAGGGGGTTGTGCCTGATCATCAAACACCTCCCAAAACTCAGCCGCCTCCTTGAGTTGGTTCGCAATGGAGTGAGGGTGTCCTTCATGCAGTAGTTCCACCGCATCCTGACTATCTCGTTCCGGCCGGTGTTGCCCTGGCTCACTTTTCCCACGGTCACCATCTTCCACGGCCTGAACTCCCCCCTCAATGGTCGCTGTCCGATACGGTTTCACCGCAACTGTGGTTCGGAACCCGTGCCCGTCAATCGTCATCACCCAGTAGGCACCTGCCGATGAGGCCATGCCCTCTGCTGGACCCATGACAGTTGCCTCAACCATGGGATGCTTCCATTCATCCCAGCGGCGATGCCAGGTCTTTGTCCGAACCATAGCCCTGCAGCCATAGGGGATCAGCCTCGGGAGATTCAACCCGAATGCTCTCAGTTGTCCTCGATGCCTTTCCTCCGCTGCATGCCTCAACGCTGTGGGCCAGTCACGAACAGATAGTCCAGCCGATTGTAGGAGCACCCTTGTTGCATTCTTCAGTACGCCAACTTCAATCTCCGCCCTCGAATTTCCAGTTGGCTCATCACCTGCCGTGAAGCAGTGCTCCAAGTCTCTCGCCGTGGTCCACTCCCTGAACCGCTTTGACACAAACTCTTTCGCCCGATCTGTCTTGATGCGGAATACTGGGACCTGCAGTGTACGATACCTCGCAAACAGCTTCGACGTTGCAGCAATCACTGTTGCCTCTTTTCGGTTCAGCAGAGGTGCTGCCAAAGTGAGGTGTTTCACTCCAACATCTTGCAACTCTGCTATCTGTCGTTCAAATGATGCCAGTCTCACCTCTTCTTCACAGACCACCGCCTCTTCTCCATCTCCCTTGAATGGATTCGGGTCCTGGCCTTCCGGCAACATCTCCTGCCGATCTTGTAGTACATGTTCGGCACCTTCTTCCACATCCTCCACCGAGTCATCTGGCCGCCAACCCCAGATTAGTGGCTTATCATGCCGAACTGGTACCGTCACAGTGGTCACCAAGAAGTACCTCGGTCGGCCCATATCTTGATCACATCCTGGCGCAAATGGCCCAGCTACGTCCACCGCCATCGTGAAGGCACTTGGGAACTGTTGTCGGAGTCGTGGACGGTCTCTTCCAGCGCCCCGAAGACACTCACGACAGTCCCTGCGATGTGGCACATGCCCATTCAAGATGTGCTGGTACCATGCCCAGTTGGTGTTCTCTCGGACGGTTTTCACACTAGGTTGCTCCCCCACTTCTGCACGTTGCCAGGAGTCGACCACCGCCTGCTTCAAGCCTCCAGCCCATGCAGCCAAGTTTTTCGACTCCGATAGTGCCTGATCCAGGTGCGTCGGCCATGTAGTTGATGGCCTATTGTCCCTCAGTCCATCCAATTGGGTCACTTCCGGTATGGATGACCACAGACACGTTGGCTTCTTCCTTGCGTGCCCTAGTGCTCCTTGATCCACCGAGATCCTTCTCAACTTCAAGTCCTTCTCCAACACCTGTGTCACCTCGGGCCACACCGTGAACGTTGGGATGTTTTCCCCTTCACGATAGGTTGCCGGGTCTTCCGGTGTTTCCACCATAAACTCAGTCTCCCCCGGATTTGCTGACTCACACAGCTCTGCCAACACCAGTGTCCTCAGCAGCAACTGATTGTCCGTCTCCACCAAGGTCCGCTCATGTGGCCTAAGATCACATCTGCCCCATCTTCCCGGACCTTCGCGATCTCGTACTTGTCGAGGTCCACCATCATCCCGAAGACGAAGTACTGAGACCGATCTGCACGGTGGTCCTGCCAGGAATGTTTTCACTTTCCCTGACCTTGCTACCTCCATCAAGTAGGCCATGTTGAAGTCATTCAGCAGGTCCTGGTTTTGGAGAATGTCCACATTGATCACCACCCAGCCCGCAGGGACTCTTCTTGCCCACCATGATGGTTCCGGGCCGCAAAACAGGTTGAGGACCACATGATCTGCCTTCTCAATGCTCCTCCTCATCCTCCTGTTCCATGCAACTTCCGTTGACCTGACCCCCGGTCGAATTGCCAACCTTGCCAACTGTTCCACGGGGACTGCTGGGAACTTTTCCTTCAGCATGTTCAGGTCCAGCATGAAGTTCTCGGCATGTTCATCAGCACCTCCATAGATCAATGCCTTCACCACACCGTGAACCTTCTTCTTTTCTTCCTCCAAGCACGCCATCACGCGCTTCCCATCCTCTGTCGAGAGGTACGGGCAATTTGCCACGACTTTCACCGGCAGCGTTCCCGCTTTTGGATGATGAAGCCGACATTGACCAGGTCGCCAGTCGATGACTCCGCCCTGTGCTACTAGTTCTCCAAGTGGTATTATCGGCGCCACGTCGCCATCATTTGTCAGCAGGACCCCGCTCTCAGTTTGGCGCAGGATGCATTCACCCGTTGCCGTTTGTACAACTGTTTCTCCTGCCCCTTCCCATTCCTCCTGAGACGTAGGTGCCCGCAGGATGTGTGTAGCCCCCGAATCAAGCAGCACTCCACACCCCTCATAGGTGACCTTCGCGATGATCGCCCTGATTGCCGGTTGCGGTGCCCTCAGTGACCTCAGGAGTGATGTCACTTCACCGATCAGTTCACTTGGTGCGACTTTTCCACCATCACCAGTTGTAGGGGGTATGTCACTCGCCATCGAGCCTGATTGCACAGCTGTTGCATGCGTTTCTGCATTTTCAGCCGCTTGCGAGCTCCCACTCCCCCCACCAGCCACATTGCTGGTTGGTGTAGTAGTCGACGTCGTAGTCGTAGCCGTTGTCGTTGTCTTGTTGAGTTGCGGCTTCCCTTTACCATTTGTCTTGCCCTTCCCTTTGCCGCTGGTGTAGTCCTTGCCATCTTTGATGTCCTTGCCCTTGTTTTCGGTCTTTTCCGGGGACTTGGTCTTGTCTCCCGCCGGACACTCATTTTTCCGATGGCTCAAGGATGAACAGATCCAGCAGCGATCATTCTTGTCCTGAACCCCCGTCCAGTCATGTGCAAACCTGCACGATGCCCCACGAGCACACCCCGTAGAGGTACACCAGTTCCTGCACGTCACCTTGGTTGCAGTCTTCTCAGGGTTTTGCTGGAGCTGTTTCACCTTCACCTCCGATGTGTCCTTTCGATCACCTGTCAACGCAGCTGTAGTCAGCTCTGCTTGCAACAACTGAGCAAATCTTGTCACCACGCTTTGTTGTGTCGTAGTGTCCAAGTTGTTTGAGTGCCTCCAGGATTGTACCCTGAAGTTGATCTGCGGCTCCTTGTTCAGGATCTGCCGACAAATTGAATCCAGCGCTCCAATCTGCAGTACTGGGTCTGGCAGTGTCACCCCCAGTTCCACTGCCCTTGCCACATTCCGTGACCATAGGCGTAGTTTCTCTACCCCATCTGCTGGTGATGTTGCTGTCTCCGGTGCAGTCAACGCTCGTAGGAGTCCTGACTTTTCGCCAAGGCCACCCGGCTGGAACCTCTTCATGACCTCCAGCATGATGGATGCCGCTGTCAGCTTCCTGTTTGCAATTATGTCTGACTTGATTGAGGATGGCAGTGCCGCCAGCAGCATGCTTGTCACCCTTCCCTCAAGTCGCGTAGCATTGGGTTTCACTTGTACATCTACCTCAAGTCGAGTCAGCGAGTCCGACGACAGCCACACCTTGTAGACCGCATTGACCTCCACCATGAGCTGCGTCCACCAGCGTGCTGCACCACCTGAGACATCCCCAATCAGTGGTTCGATCTCCGTGATCCAATCTCCACATCGAAGGGCCGCTTGAGGTGTGTTCTCATCCGGAAGCTTGGGCAATGTCACATTAATCGCCCTCAAGTCATCCTTCATCTCCTCTTTCACTAGGGTCTCCGGGTTGTTCACCTCCCAGTCATAGTTGACCTTCCCACTCTCCGGCCTCTTTTCCTCCGTCCGAGTAGGTGGAGGTGGGGGGATATAGCCCTGACCTGATTGATGTGCCTCCGACTGCATCCACAGTCCATCCGCTTTCTGCCAGGTCTGTGTTCCATGTCCCCCACCCTTAACCTCCTGAGTTTCCACCCTGCTCTTCAGCTCATGCAGTTCTCTTTCCAACCACTGCAGGCGAGCCGCTTGAAATCGACCAGGACCATCACTTGGGACCCATCCTCCATGATGTCCAGGCCACCCACTTTGCTCAATCTCCGGCAAATTTGGCGCAGACTCCAAGACCTCACGCCCTTCACCTTTACATAGTTCATGCCATCGGGGATGCACCCCGCGGTCAAAATCTCCCTGTTGGTGCCCCCCGCCTCCCCATTCTTTCCGATGTAGATGGTCAGGTGCACCCACCACTCCACTGCTTCGATCGCATGCTTCACGACCTCGTTCATGTCGTTCTCGTTGTCGACGTTCCCAACTCGCCCATTCCTCCGCCGAGCACCCATGCTCAAACTTTGCCCACGGCCAAGGTGGTACTTCTGGGAGTTCACCACGTGGTTCCTCCACTGCCTGAGGCGGGGTTCCTGGCGGAACTTGCGTGCCCCCCGGTGTCCTTCTCCCTTGTACAGGCTGCTCCATTGGCGTGAACATGGTTGTGGTTGGTGTTCCCGGAGTTGGAGTTTGACCTCGATGGCATTGACCCTGAGCAATCTTCTCGTTCAGGGCTCTGACTTCATTCCGGAGCTCCTCATTCTGTTTGCGAAGTTCCTCAACGACTTGACGTTCGATCGCTCGCTGAAGATCATCCTCTTGGCCCGGGCGATCATGTTGACCTTTACCCTGATCGAGCCGTTGATGTTCTCCCAGCTGTTGATCTTGTACTTCACGATCTCCCTGTGTTCCCATCCTCCGACAACTCTCGGCTCCTGTCGGATGCGCTTGTCGAGCTTCCCTTTGATCACGCCGTTGATGTTTTTCCGGCTGCTGATCTGGTACTTCTCGATGGTCGCCAAATAGTCTTCTCTCTTTCATCCGACCTCGCATCATTCTCTCTTCCCTTTCCACCGGTCCCCTCATCCAGCTTGTTGGCGGCATTGGAGGACCAGCCACATCACGTGCACCCACATCACTGTCGGTTGTAGGCCAGCCCGGGGCAATGTTGACGGCTGTCTGGGGCCCTCCTTGAGGATTCCTCCAAAGTTCTTGTGGGCCATCATTCACATTGTCACCAGCACTGATTGCACGGCCACCGTTGTCGACTGACTCCTCCTCCAGGTTCTCCTGGTCCATATCCAAGCTCAGCAAGTCCAGTAGGTCGTGAGCCTCTGGGATCATCTCTTCCGACTCCTCCATCCCGCTCACACCCGAGTCACCTTCAGGGACCATAGGAAGATCTTCTGGTCGAGCTCTGCGAAGTTCAAACTCCTCTCGCACATCTTCCGACCAAAATGGATTGGCCATGGCGGCCAACGACCGAGCCACGCGCACCGTGGTCTCGGGTGGGCTTAAAAAAGCGTTGGGCTCATAACCTGCAAGTACAGGCAGAGCTGCGCACCTATTTTCCTTGTGCAAAAAGGGCCTCCGGGATACAACGTGGTCTCACGTGTCCGGTCGTCCATTTCTGTTCAGCAAAAAGTGAGTGCTGTTCCAACAATCCTAATTTGTCCCTTCCTTGAGCTGGCAGGACGGTCTCCTCAAGAGACACTGACCGCGGAGTTCGCGAGGAGGCCAAGAAGGCCCTTGCAAGGCGACCAGAAGTGACCAGAGTGAACAACTCGTTTTCATATTTTTTCATCTTTTTTTCCCTCTTCTACTTTTCGTTTCGAACAGTTCTGCCTTTTCGTTGTTTTTGTTGCAACATGCTGAGTCCGCAGGTAGAGATTGGACAAAGCTCGGCCTGCAAAACGCGTTGCACTTCATCCAAAAGCGCGACATGGCGCTGCATCATCAGACAGGTTTCCAGAGGGACTTTAGCATGAGTCATTGCTTCTATTAACTCACATACTTCAATTATATATTCCTTTTGCTTTCAAAATTTCCTATTACTTATTACGTTGTTTTTGTAGGGCTTGTTGCTCTTGACGCTGTTGCCGCTGTTGCCTCGATTTCGTCCAAATCGCAGCGTTTAGATTCGAAAACGGAATACCAAAAAACTACTGTAATTTGATCAGAGAGAACGACAATTCTTTTACAACTCTGAGACTTCACAAACCCGAAAAAGGACGACCCAGATACGAACCTTTGAAGCATGTTTCTTCTCCCATTTTTTGTGACTTCGGAATGAAAACGAAGACTAAGCAAGAGACTAAGACTAAGACATGTGTAAAGTTTGGACTCGCAAAAACGACGACTTTTTTCTTTTCAGT
>JBAHVQ010200576.1:0-13289 GCA_036872915.1 Nanipora kamurai
TCAAAGGAATACACCGCCTTGACCACGTACGACGGGTTATTTCAATTTAAAGTGCTTCCATTTGGTCTGTTCAACGCACCTTCAACTTTTCAGCACCTGATGGAAAGCGTTTTGCGTGGTCTCAGTTGGCAGATATGTTTGATTTACATTAATGATATTATTGTTTTCTCAAAAACGTTTGAAGAACATCTCATGCATCTCGATTCAGTATTTTCTCGTCTTCGCGAAGCAAACATTAAGCTCAAACCGTCAAAATGTCACTTTGCCTACACCGAAGTCGCCCATTTAGGTCGCATTGTTTCGAGACGTGGTATTAAACCAAATTCGGAGAAAGTTCTTGCAGTCAAAGATTTCCCTACTCCAAAGTCTGCCAAAGACGTTCGTAGCTTTCTTGACTTTGCTATTACCGACGTTTTATCAAGGATTTCGCTAAAATTGCGTTAGCCCTGATCACGCTGCTTCGCAAAGACCAGAAATTCCAATGGACTTTCGAGTGTCAAAATGCATTTGATCTTTTGAAGAATGCTTTAACATCGGTACGAATCTTAAGCTTTCCGGATTTTACGAAGCCCTTTGAGCTGTTTGTTGATGGCAGCCTTGATGGGCTCGGTAGGCTAATTTCAAGACGGTCGTGAAGTTGTCATCGCTTACGGTGGTCGGAATTTAAACCCAGCAGAACGTAATCACTCGACGACAGAATGCGAAGCTTTAGCGGTCGTTGAAGACATTAAAATGTTTCAATCGTATCTTTACGGTCAGAGATTCGTGGTGGATACAGACCACCATGCCCTTAAATGGCTTATGAATGCTAAGGATTTAACCGGTCGATTGGCTCGCTGTCTCGCTGGTCTCTCTTTATTCAGCAATTCGATTTTGAGATTAAACATCGGTAGCGTACAGCCAACTTTAACGCTGACGCTTTATCCTCGTCGTGAATATCCACCTACTGTAGCCATTTTGAATCCTACTAATTTACAAACTGATCGTGTTCGTGAAAATGTAACGTAAGGAGGCTGATCTTTCACTTATGATCATTTTGAAACGAAAACCTTGCCTCCCGACGATAAACTCTTGCGTAACATGCTTAAGACTCTCGACCAATATTTTATTTACGAATACGGGTTACTTCAATACATTTGGAGTCCAACCGGTCGAAGCCGCAATGAAACCAAATTCCAAGTCACAGTTCCACAAAGTTTACGTTTTGATATCTTAAAAACGCTTCATGACGACCCCACAGTTGGCAACTAAAGCTACAGAAAACTTACGATAAAATCCGCACTCGATATTATTGTCCGGATATGTTTAAGGATATCCAGCAGTGGTGTCGCTCTTACGTTGACTGCTGTTTGATGCACAAAACATCACTAAGTCACCGTCGTTACCTATTCCCCTCGAAGGCGCATTTGATCGTCTCGCTGTTGAATGTTTAGGTCCGCTCTCCGCGTGATATTTCGGTAATCGTTATGTTGTAGTCTCTTCGGACCATCTTACACGATGGCCCGAAGTATTCGCTGTCGAAACAATTGAAGCATCTGTGATTGTCAAACTTCATGTTAATGAACTATTATGCCATGGATCCCCTAGAACCTTTTTCTCTGATCACGGAAGAGGTTTTTTATCTAACCTCCTACGAGAAATTTGCAAATCGATGAATACAACAAAACTAACAACTATGGCTTACCACCCACAGACTGATTGTCCAGTCGAACCCTTTAGTAGTCTCATCTCACAAGTTTTGTCGATGTATATGCAACAAAACGAAAGCGATTCGGATGGGCATCCACCAGCTATTTTGTTTGCGTACAGAACCTCTCCCTTGGTGACCACGTGCGACTCCCGATTTTATCTTTTGTATGGCCGTGAACCATGGCTACCCCATCCCTGTTGCTTTATTGCCATCCACGCAATTATCACCTTCTATCGAAGATCATCGTAAGCGCATCGTATTGCAACTTGAAGAAGCAAGCGCGTGGCAAAAGAAAATACTGAATGTACGCAGCAGAAGATGAAAAGTCAATACGACAAAACATCCGTTCCTTCTCATTACAAAATCGGACAACGCGTCTTCCTTACATACATACATACATTCATATATACTTTATTTAGACACGCTAGCCTCAACAACTTAGAAAAGCTAATTTCTATGAGGGGCGTGCTTGTTACAACGTACGACCACCACAAAATAAATATGACAAGTAAAGCGGTTACAACAAATTATAAACAAATAATACCTTCAGAAACACATTTACAATGTTTATATTACTATTTACAAACGGTGAGTGGGGTGAACCAACTTTATCTCCTTAACTGCCATATAAGACTTTTGAATGAATTCAACGACTCGGCTCGTTTCGCTTCACTTGGTACACTATTCCAAAGCAAGGCGCCACTATATTTAAAACTTCTTCTCGGGAATTCTGTTTTAGGCTTCGGAAGTATCAAATTTGTTTCGTTATTCCTAAGGTTATATGTATTTTGACTTTCATTTATTTTTCGGAACCAATCGCTTAAATTAGGCGCACTGCAGTCGCTGAGTATTTTATACATAAGAATCGACTTCATATAAGCCTGTCTTGCATCTAAATTGGATGGATTTGAAGCTTGGTTTTCACCATCGAATTACCAATATGTTTAAGATCAGAATTTATATTTGAAACAAGCTCAGCGCAGTAATGTGAAGATGAATAAATTTGGGTGTCATCAGCGTACAGGCTTGGTGTTGTCGATTTTAGGCAATTTGGCGTGTCATTTATATACAAAAGAAACAACAAAAGACCTAAGATTGAGCCCTGGGGACACCACAAATTACCTTTTATTGTGAAGATGTCTGTTTATTAACAAAAAAATATTGTTGTAGTCTGTCTTTCAGATAAGATTCAAACCATTTTAACTGAATACACGTGATACCAAAATAATCAATGATTTTCTTTAACATAATGCTATGTTTTATTGAATCGAAAGTTTTAAGAATATCAAGGAATACAACCCCATTTAATTCTCCATTATCCATGTTATCAAGCCATTCATCACACATTTGGATGAGTGCCTATGATTTAGAGTGTTTTGGACGAAATCCTGATTGAAATTTTGATATTAAGGAATTTTCGGTTGAGTAAGTATATACTTGACGAAAAACATCTTTTACAAAGACCTTGCTTGTTATTGATAATATCGAGATTGGACGATAATTTTTTTCATTTCCGTCTGTCATCTGACTTAAACATTGAAGTTACACGAGCATGTTCCCATTCGTCAATGTATATGCCTTTTTCCAAGGATAGATTAAAAATAATATTTATAGATTGGGCAATTATATGAGATGCCAATTTGAGAATTTTAGCAGGTAATTTATCTAAACCGTTGCTTTATTAGCTTTTAGACCATGTAGAATCATTGTTACACTGCTCACGTTAATTCGCGAAAAGTGAAACCGCGTGTTTGAGGAAAGGCCGGCACCGCCTTCATTATTCTGTGACTCTCCATCGTCTACTTCATCGCTTAATCCCGTAGACAAAAAAAGACCAATGTTTATGAAGTGTTCGTTTAGGGATTCTGCAATAGCTTTAGAATCCGAAATTACAGTATCGTTAACAGAAAGTTCACTGACTCTGGTGGACCTACTATTTTTACCCAAAAGAGAGTTAATCAAGGACCAGCTGTTCTTCAAATCGGCAGTCTTGGCACAATCATTAATTTTTTCGGCAATTAAAGTTTAAAAAGGGTTGCCGCTGAAATTACTCCATTATCGGCAAGGTCCATTTCGCATTGTACAAAAATTGTCACCGGTGAATTTTCATCTTCGCACTCCTGCAAATCGTCTTCTTTCCGACCCAGTGCATTCCAATCGTTTGAAACTGTATTACGACCCAAAAGATCGTCGAATCGCACCACCACAATATTGTGACGACGATCCCGATTTGCCGTTAGCAGAAGATGAAATTCCAGCGGATAGTTTTCTACTCGAAGAAACTGTGAACAGTTTTTTTTATGAACTGTGAACTGAAATTCCTCTTGAAAACCTACTAGCAAGTGATGAAACGACGTGAAATCAGTTAACACATGAACAGTCCACGGGTGCTACCTCCGACGCTGACCCAGCGATTGCTAGCGATGATTCCGACGTATTTTCAATTGAAAAGATTTTAAAAAGTCGCCGACGTAAAAGACAGACAGAATATCTGGTTAAATAGGCAAATTACCCTTCTGAGTACGACTCCTAGGTTCCTGAATCCGATATGATTACGCAAGGTGAGAATGAACCACCTCCGATAGCCTCGCTTTCAAATTGAGCGAAATAAGCGATTAACCCTCATGCTTCAGCCAACACAACTTTCGATTGCCCTACAACCTGCCGACGCAATGCAACAGCGAAATCTCAGGTTCTTCCAAAATTGTGTTCACTTTTCCTTATTATATTTGGACAATTGTCTCGCATTGTTGACACTAGAAAGGACCGTAACCGTTCGTGTTAGTTTTCTTGAGTTGTTTTTCATGGATTTTTTCCAAACCGCTCTCTGTACGTCCTCACTTGGTCTCGGACCTCTCTATGTTTGTAAAAGCATCCATGAAATTAGTTTGTATAAATTTGCTTCCAAAATCAATTGTCATCATAACATGCATTTAAGTGAAGCTGCGGTTAAGTATTTTCGATTCGATGTTCAACAGTGCTCACCAAAAAAGTATCATCTTGCCATCTATCACTGTATCCCGGAACTAATCAAATTGACATGCAAAACATCGTTTTTTGGCTCAAAATCGAAACACAGTACTCTTAACTAGATCAAGGTAAGTATCTTGGCATTCCAAAGGGCTGTTCATACATATCGTTCTTGCTATGGAACTCTCAAGCAGTACAAAACCAACAAGTGGCGTACAATCTCGCACGATCATTATACTTGTTCTTGGATGAAAACGAACACGAATACCTTCGATCATTTCCGAGTTATTACATGCCCGGCGAAAGTAATTGGGGATGAGCACCTCATTCAACAACATGTTACACACACTAAATGATATTACAGACGCTACTATTGCGTCCCGCACGAGATGCTGAAATCTCAAATTGCTTGGAAACACATCAAACATGATACCTGTCAATATCATTCAATTGGGTATTATAAAGTACACAAAATCGATGATCGTTTACTTGTTCCCGCTATATTTCTCAGAGGTGGCATCCAATTTACCAATAAAGATAACACCGCTTATCTGCTGGACAATCGATATATTTTTATCCCCGTTTCTGCTGATAGGATCCCCATTTGCCAAACTTCATGACCTACTTCCAGCTATGATGCATATTCCCTTCTCATTCTCACTACTTAGCGTCTATCTTGGCGCCCTTGCTGAACACGAAAGACAGAACATGATCCGTGCATGGGAAAACTTTTGTCGCCATCCACAAGAAATCCACCGCATACGTCGTTGGATGACCCAACGGTTTTCGTATAGTGGTGCTGAGCGTCGTTATCCCTCGAGGCGACGCTTATTCGATGGCTTGTTGCCTTAATACAACAGCTTATACCATACATATTAACCGCTCTTACAACGGCATCTGTCTTACTGACTTTCCTGTCATTCTTCACTTTCCGAATTGGTTAAAGTTTTTACAGCTTACTGACTGCCGTCTTCAATCTCACCGCGTCCCTCTTCCACGCGCTGAAGTCCCTGAAACAACCTATTTAGAAAATTAAAATGGATCGCTGAGGCTGATAACTCGTAACGGCACTGTTACGCCCCATAACTAATCGCAGACTTACGTTTCTCCTTTTTCTACAGTAGTCTTGGAATTGTGTGGTATTAATTCACACCTCTTACAAAATGTTTCGGAGCCTTTTTACGAATTTTCGATTTTGGATATTTAATGCGCAGCCAACTATTCAGCCACTAAATGCTATTCGTGATAGCGATGCTGACTGTCATGAACGTGAATATTTTAGGTTTTTGTTTTGTTGACATCGGAGATTGGACTCCTGTCGTAGTTAATTAACTTTTAATAAGTGCACAATATTATGACGTAGGTTAATCACATGATCAGTAGGGGTTATAGGGATAGTAACTTGTATATGTTTTTTATTGTGTTGTTGATCGTACTTGTCTGTAGACGTGAATTATATTGATTCAAGAACGACTTTGCATCCTCAAAATAGCGCCCAACGTGGGCTACTATATCAAATAGATGTAGTGATGTACCCAACTACACGAACACGATACGAACGATACGATGTCTCTAAAAGAAGGTCTACAGCGTTTACATGTGATCCGACGCGGCCATCGAGCTGCGCTTACAATGGCATACTTCAGACTGCGAGTCCCTTATCAAACGAACCGTTAACCCGACTAAATATCTTGAAACAACAACTCAGCGGGAAACAGAAAACGCTAAACGAACTTGGCGCTATAATATTGAACGAAATTAAGATCGAAGGTATTGAAAGGGAAATTGAAGAAATCGAAGTTATAATCATGAACATAACCGAAGCGAACGAGAAAATCGAACACGTGGTCAGAGGTAATACAACTACACAGATGAATGCCGAAGCTAGTCCCACGAGCGGGAATGCTGTTGGTGGAGCCGGAGTGGTTCATCTGGTATCAACGAGACAGCCGAAACTACATCTTCCTCATTTTAATGGGGATGTGACGATGTGGAGTTTTTTCTGAGACTGTTTTAAATCCACCGTGCATTCCAATGAAGCGATATTTAAAACAGTTATGTATAATTACTTAAATTCTTTATTAGTAGGCCCAGCTGCCAGAGCAGTTCACAGTTTTACACTTACGAAGCAAATTACGATTCTGCAATTGAATTATTGCAACCCCGGTTCGGGAAACCACAACAAGTTATACGCGCACATATGGACGAACTCTTGCGCCTTCCGAGTTGTACGCGCGACAAGCCATCGTCACTTCGGTATGTGTACGACAAGATAAGCGTGCATATTCGTGGTTTGAACGCGTTAGGAGTATCGTCGAAGGAAAACGGGAGTTTGCTAATTCCAATTCTCATGTCCAAATTGCCAAACGATTTCGCATGAGAATTGCGAGAGTCGAAGGGTGAAGTCTGGAAAATTGACGAACTGTTGGAAACTTTGCGAGTCGAAATAGAGGCACGAGAGGCGAGTGAACGATTTAAAATTGGAGACCGTCAAAAACAAGTAGATTCCCCTACGCGAAGGTTCCCACCGTCAACAGGCAGCACTTTTTGTCTAAGGAATCCGAGGAATTTAGAATTCGGTGCGCGTATTGCAACGTGCTGCATTATTCTGCCTCATCTCAATTAGTCAAAGATCCTGCCAAACAAAAGGAAATCCTATCTGAAGCGAAGCGATGCTTTAATTGTCTGCAACAAAGCCACGAGGTCAGAGACTGTCGAAGCTCTAAACACTGCCGTAATTGCGGTGCACGTCACCATCAGTCAATCGGTAGCAAAGTTACTCAGTGTACTTTACGAGAGAATCGAGAAGAGAGCAGCGATAAAGGTAGTGGCGAAGGAGCTAGCACGATGGGGAGTAGGAACTGTACAATTACCGCTGGGTCACATGTGGCTAATAGGAAACACTTCCTCTTTCAGACAGCGCGCGCTTGCCGCGCTATAGCAGCTAAGGAAGACAGCTCGAGAACGTCAACAGTTCGAATTTTATTTGACAGTTGTAGTCAGAGATCTTACATTACCGATGATTTAAGAAGGAAGCTGAGCCTTAATGCGATTAAAACGGAAACGTTGCATTTAAACACTTTTGGCGATAACAAACACCAAAGGAAATCCTGTAAAGTGTTTAACATGACTTTACGCGGTCGTGATGATAGCGAATCACGAATTTCCATCCTCAATTTTCCAGTTATATGTTCGCCTTTGCCAGCCAGCATTGAAATTCTCGATTATCCGCATATCCGAGAATTAGATTTAGCCGATTATGATCAAGCGCAAGGCGCCCGCCGCGACTCGATCGATATTCTATTGGGTTCTGATTACTATTGGAACTTTGTCACCTGGGAAACAGTCCGTGGGGATTCTGGTGCGATAGCTGTCAATAGTATATTCGGTTCGATGCTTTCAGGAAAAGCCGGATTAAGTAAGGCGAAAGGAGAGAAGCGCGAAAGTACGTCAGCGAATCTAGTTATTTCCCGCACAGAGGATTTTATCAGCAACGATACTCAACGAGATGATCAATTAGTAGCCACTTTGAGACGATTTTGGGAAACTGAAGCGATAGGAATTAAACAACGTAACGAGATCGATGGTCGCGCTGCACACGAAGGTTTTATGGAATACATCGCGTTTGATGGTAAGAATTACGAAGTAAGTTTGCCCTGGAAGAATGGTCGTTTCCCTAAATCTGATGGTAATAAGATGTGTCACAATCGTCTCCAGTCCCGTCACCGGAAGTTACTGACAGATCGAACGCTTTTAAACGAGTACGACACGATAATACGTGAGCAACTCGAAGACAGGTATCATTGAACGGGTACCAAAGTCGAATAACAACCCTGAAGATGGTAAACGAGTGAATTACTTGCCTCATCACACGGTAATTCGCACCGATAAAGATACCACGAAGGTTCGCGTCGTTTATAATGGGTCATCGAAGGTTTCGAAGAAAGAAGATTCATTGAACGACTGTCTCGAGACTGGTCCAAATTATACACCGCATGTCTTCGATACCTTGTCAAATTTCGTTGGAATTCTATTGGCATTACGGCTGATATCGAGAAAGCATTTCTGATGATTGGCATCAAGAAACTTGATAGAGACGCGTTACGTTTTCTATGGTTCGATGTTCCAAATGAGTGCCATACTACGTTGACTGTTTACCGATTCAAACGTTTGGTATTTGGCTTTGGACCATCGCCGTCTATTCTCGGATGCATTATTTCTCATCGCCTAGAGGGATATTCCCAATCCGATCCAAAGCTGGTGTCTCTTCTGAAAGATTTCTTTTACGTCGACAATCTCGTAACTGGCGAAGATAGCGTTGAAGACTCCTTCCATATATACAAAGGGTCGAAACAAATCGTTGCAGAAGGAGGTTTCAATTTTCGCAAATGGAACTCCAATTCACAAGCCCTTCTGGACCAAATTGAGGCGTGTGACCTTGAAGATAACCAACCTGCAAACCATAAATTAAGGCACGATCCTGTTAACCGGCGAAAGGTTCCATCCCACACTTTAGAAGATGAATCGTACGCGAAATTGACCACTGGAAACAATGCAGTCGATCCTTCCAACGGCAGTGTCAAGGTGCTTGGGACTAACTGGGAGACCAAAGCCGACGAATTTTTCTTCACCTTCGATAAGTGGAAGGAAGATGCCACCTCCATTCCCACAACGAAACGGTCGTTACTTATGCTTACTGCCAAGATCTTCGATCCGTTAGGATTTCTTACACCCCTCACCATTTTGATGAAAATTCTTTTCCAAAATCTTTGTACGGGAAAGGACGACCAGCATGAAACGTTGACAAGCGAATTGCTTTCCAAGTTCCAAGCTGTCACGCGAGAAATATCATGTCTTCATTCCGTAAGCGTGCCAAGATGTTATTTCGATCAGAATTCCAAACCTACCGACATCGAGCTTCATGGTTTTAGCGATGCTTCGTCACAAGCGTATTCATCCGTAGTCTATATGCGATCAGTTTACGAAAATGGCTCTGTCCGAGTTCAGTTGGTTGCCTGCAAAACACGAGTTGCTCCATTAAAGAAGCCAAGTATTCCTCGTCTCGAACTCCTTGGAGCTGTCTTATTAGCTAAACTTAGCGACAAAATCACGAGAACCGTTGGGGAGCTAGTAACGATCTATTTGGTAGATTCTATGACGACTCTTTGCTCTATCCGAAACGAGAAACAGTGGAAACAATATGTCCAGCGCAGGGTGAATGAAATTCGTGAATGAAGTTCTATTTCCTTCTGGCGCTATTGTCCAGGACCACAAAATCCTGCAGATATACCTTCCAAAGGGCTAAATGCGAAGGATCTCGCCGTCAACGACGCTTGGTGGAATGGTCTTGAATTTCTTCGCAAATCATCAAATAACTGGCCATCGGAGGATCACTCCATCAGAGATAACGAAGATGCCTACCAGGAAGGGGTCAAATGTCCTCCTAGTGTAACGCACATCATGCTTAACAAGGAAACGATACGTTCGTAGGCGAGAATCAATGGAGTAATGCAAGTCGAACGGTATAGCAGTCTGCAACGGTTGTTGCGAGTTACGGCGAAAGTATTGTGTTCGTCGGGAAATTGCAGGCGCGGATTTCTTGAAGGGTTCGTGAGACCACGGTCAGCAATGATGTTAAAGATTTCAAGGTCGCCGAAATGTTATGGGTGCAGGCTATTTAATGATGTAGCTTTCCCGAAGAAATCAAATTGCTATCCAAGTCTGGAAATGACGTCACAGATGATTCGAAGTCCAAAATCAAACAGTTTGGTCTCTATTTAGATGAAGATGGCGTGATGCGATCTTATGACAGAGTGAATGCTTCCTCACTTCCATCAAGCAGCAAAAATCCGATTTTTCTACCAAGGAAACATACATTCATTAATTTGTTGATCCTGCATACCCACAACCAAATTAAACACAATGGAGTCCGGGACTCTTTAAGCATTTTGAGAGAACGATATTGGATTTGACGTGGACGAGACGCGGTTAGGAAGGTAATAAGACGTTGACTAGTCTGCTACAAGTACGAAGGTGCTCCGTTTAAATCACAGCCGACTTCAGATTTGCCTGCGACCAGAGCTTCAGATGACCCGCCATTTAGTCATGTTGGCTTGGATTTCGCTGGACCGCTATTCATTCATTCCAAACCTGATGAGTTACACAAATTTCGTTACAGAGTGGTTACATACAATACAGTTACAGATTGGCACCGATTGTTCCAACAGCAGGGCCGGCGTTCTGCTTTGTACGCGCCGTCGACAAGAGCTATTCATCTTGAACTTACTCGAGGAGTTAGCGTACAAGCCTTTTTGCTCGCGTTCAGAAGGTTTACCAGTCGAAGAGGACTGCCAGCTACGATAACTTCCGACAACGCTAAGGACTTCAAGTCATCCGGCAAGGACGTTGGAAAAATAATTCGATCGCAAGAAGTATGGCGCTATTTAGTTGATAGACGAGTCGATTGGCAGTTTATTGTTGAACGTGCCCCGTGGTGGGGCGGATTTTGGGAGAGGTTAGTACGCAGTGTCAAGAGGCTTCTAAAACGCGTGGTCGGTCGATCAACGCTAACGTAATTGGAATTACACAAGATTTTAGTCAAAAACGAAGCAATAATTAATGCAAGGCCTCTTACGTATGTCTACGACGATGAAGAGTCCCACTACGAACCGTTGACTCCATCCAATCTGATTTATGGTCGGCGTATAACTACAAGTCCAAACAGTTCGCACGGCGAAGTTATAAGCACTAATCGGTCGCTAACGCAAAGATCTCGTTATCACAAACGATTGTTGGAACAATTCACCAAGCAATGGCGACGAGAGTACCTTACCAGTTTTCGCGAGAGCAAGCGTCTGCGAAGTTAAACGTTAAGGGATCCACTTCTATTTCCCAAGGAGATATTGTCATAGTGAAGAATGAGTCGACACCCAAGAGCGTTCTGGAAACTTGCACGAGTTGAGCAACTACTTCCTGGAAGAGACGACGAACTGCCGCAGTTGTCGGTGAATTAAGACGAAGAGAAGGAGCAATAAAGCAGTGACGTTTTACTATTATTGTATTTATTTCGTGTAGGTTTATCACTTCACTGCTTCAGTGAATAAACGTTGGAGAGTGTCATGAACGTGAATATTTTAGGTTATTGTTTTCTTGACATTGGAGATTGGACTCCTGTCGTAGTTAATTAACTCTTAATAAGTGCAAAATATTATGACGTACAGGGGGGTAGCAACAAAAAAGAGCCCCCCTACATAAATTCGGTATTGCTGCTTAAAATGCGCTGTTGAGAATACATAGATATTGGGAAAAACGTGTTTGGGTTATGTTGCTAGTAACTTAGCTGAACCCTTTGTTTATGTCGATTTCATTTAACACACGATGTTTAACAACTACCTGCTATAATGATTGTTCAACATTTCTCGCACTATAACTACAGTCTCCAAGGCAAAACGTTACAGGCTCACAATAAATAATTGAAACGTGTGTAGTGAGTATGTTAAACCCTGTCCCATAATGTATAAGCCGAGTGTTGCTGTTGAAAAACAAAGGTTGAGCAGGGTAGTGAATACAGAAGCAACCGATACCATTCAAGATGAAGACGAGGAAAAAAGAAAGACAAGAGAACGCTCAGAAAAAGTTTGGTCGAAATCAACAGATTCTTGGCTCAATACGTGCTGGATGGAGTGCCCGGAAGGTTGCAGCAGAATACTCTATCAGCTATTCTTGGGCAAAGAAGCTATGCAACCGTCTAAAGACTGGAGACAATGGGAGACGAAAACCAGGATCAGGCAGACCAAGAAAAATCACAGTTCGTCAAGATCGCTACTTGATACGCGAAGCAGTAAAGATGCGTGATCCATGCGAACCTTGTCCAACGTCAGAAGATCTTGCAACATCTTTAAAAGAGCGTACAGCCACAGATTTTTCAAAATATACTGTACAACGTCGCCTTCATGAAAAAAAACATCAGGAAATGCTTGAAAACAAAGAAGCCATTCGTAAGCTCCACCAATCGCCGCAAACGAATTGAGTTTGCTAGGCGTCACCAACATTGGACGATAGAGCAATGGAAAAAGGTTCTTTGGTCTGATGAGTCGCCATTTCACCTTCGCTGCCAAAATGGTCAATTTGTATGGCGTGCCCCAAATGAAAAGTTTGCACCACGATTTTTGCAGGGGAGTGTCAAGCACGAACAAAAAATTATGGTTTGGGGTTGCTTTTCCTGGTATGGAATCGGATCGTTTCATCGAATTAAGGGAATAATGAGGAAGGAACAGTATAGGCAAATCCTAGTCCATCACATGCGGCCTTCCGCCACACGCCTTAATGGCCATGATTTTATATTCCAGCACGATAACGATCCCAAACGCACATCAGGTCTAGTTAAACGTTATCTACGAAACCAAGAAATTGACGTCCTTTCTTGGCCTCCTCAAAGCCTGGATTTGAATCCGATAGAAAATCTTTGGTCTGAGCTTAATCGCCAACTTCAGCAACGCGAATGAAACAGTGAAGACGAGTTGTTTCCGTGTCTGAGCGAAAAATGGAACAACCTCAGTCCAGAGTATCTTCAAAAACTTGTTGCAAGTATGCCAAACAGGTGCGCTCAAGTCTTAAAACAGCGAGGATA
>JBAHVQ010200586.1:0-13289 GCA_036872915.1 Nanipora kamurai
GAATGCTCCTTGTTCTAAAAACCGAAATTTTCGCGCCCGCCGTTCAAGCCGCTGACTGTATGGGATTTCTGGCTATGTCATAATCAGATCGAGGGATGATGTCAAGAGAGAAAGGAGATTTGTTTGTAGAAGGGGCTTAATAAAAGAAATAAGGTATGACTTTACTTAGTATAATTTTCTCTCTTGCCTTCAAGATGTTTTCAACAACATAATATTGCTTTATCAATTTTTTTGATTAGTTATGATTTACAATTAATTTTGTTAAACCCCGGTGAATTAGTGTCACACAATATTAACAGTGTTGAATGATATTAACATATAAAAGCAGGAATTTGCTTTTATTGATAGATTTCTATTCAAATCGACAAATTTAAAAAGTGATTACGTTGTATAATAAAGTCTGCAAAGAATCCGTGCTAATAACAGTCAGTATATTACTTTACATTCTTGTTGCAATATATTCCTTCTCGGGTGTACAACCGTTCCCTTTTTTGGGTCGATCAACAAAATGAATTAGGCTGGTAATTATACTGAGAGCTTTTGTTGTCGTCCTCGTTGTTGTTGGCGAAGGTTGTTGATGTTTTGTGGCCCTGTCGGGTATATTTTTGGAAGGAAAGGTACTTGTCATTTCTATTTTGAACCACATTTTTCTCTTCCTTTAAAAGATGTGGTTGTTGGTTGCCGCTAAATCTCGGTAACCTATATTTGCACTACCGGTAGCCACTTTCAGACTTACTGCCTTACAGATACACGTGGTAGTGGTTGGTTTAGGGGTGTACCGCACCCCAATTTTAGGGAGCTGGGCATTGCAAAATGATGGTATTTATCGTAGTATTTCTTGTTTGGACTGGCTCCTAATCAATATGAGTTTCATATTTAACATTCAGAGCTACTAATATCTACCCTTTTTTTAGTTGTTACAGTAATTAGGCTGCGTTGTCTTCAATTATGGTTTCGTGCATTGTTAGTATATATCCATATCTGAAATGCTGGATAACCAATTACCAATCACATTGTGTCATTTTTTTCTAATTCATATACTGCTGTCGTATATGCTGAAAAATCTACTCTCAACAACAACTATTTCTTCCAAGTTGATATTTCCATTCCATGTTTACTGTTGGACTATTCGGCGCTCGACGAGGTGAGCGAAACTTTGCCGGCATATTGGGCATTTTGTTCTAAGAAATGCAAGAAGTAATGATGTTTAAATGATATTTTAAATTAAGAACGTAAAGGAGAGGAAGGCGAAAGGAGACCGGGGAAAACAGGAAGGGGAGGGGGGGGGAACGAGAAAAGAATAACTTTAAAGGAAGGAGATTGAAAGCAAAGAGAAAAGCGTAAAGGGAGGAGGATCAAAATGAACTGCATATAAGTATAAAAAGATGATATAAGTGAGAGGATAAAAAGAAAATATGAACCGGAAGTTACAGAGCGAAGGAGTAGCTATTAAGAAAAAATGAGCGTAGTGAGGAAAAACAAGGAAGCAAAGTGGCTCCAATATATTAAGATAATATCCAGAACCAGCCGACAACTTAAAGAAATAAAGGATAAAAGAAACTCCGAACAAGAGTGTCATCTTGATAACTCAAGATATGAGCTAATATCACAATTCCATTGTAGCTCTCTTGATATTAGCTCATATCTTAAAAGTTATCAAGATGACGCTCTTGTTCGGAGTTTCTTTTATCCTTTATATTAAGGTAAAACTAGTAAAAACGTGGTATGGTCGTAAAAGGACAGGTGAGAACTGAATGGGTCACAGACTGTAAAGAAGAAAGGCGATCTTGTGGGGAAAGAGCAGAAGAAAGGTATTTATATATTTGAAAAATGCTTTTGATACTGTCAATCACCAAATACTATCAAGGAAACTAGAGCTTTACGGTGTAAAAGGAGAAGTCTCATGCTCTATCTTTAATACAATCGTGCTTAACTGACGGCGCTCAAAAATGTCAAGTGAATGGAGTCGTTTCATCGGAACATTTTATTATTGGTGGGATTCCACAAGGGTTCTATCTCAGGCTCCTTATCTTCTTTGCTGGACATAAATGGCCTGCCAGGACGTCTGAATCTTACTAATTCACGACTGTTTGCAGATGACACTAATTTAACTAAGTGGCAGAACAATGAATGATGTTCAAACGGCTACGAATTTGGATCTAGAATGCCTGACAAACAATACAGCCAAGACCAATTTTTTGTTCATTGGAACGACGCTTTTACTGAGGAGTACACTAGATAGAGATCCTGCAAAATTTATTGAACATCTTCCTATTAAGCAGGCTTTTGAAAATAAAGCACTTGGGGTATAGTTATTCACTAGCATTTGTCTTCGAATGCAAATACCGATAAAATCTGTCAGATGATAACATCTGGTATGGGAACTATAAGACAATTGAGGAATTTTGTTCATAAGCGTATGCTACTTTCAGTTTACTTCGTCTTAGTTCAATCCTTATTTCATTTTAATTTAATTTCAACTTAATAACTAAACTTAATAATTATTATTTATATCCTTGCTGTTTAAATCATGCCTTTCCTTCTTGTTTTATGCTGGGCTTTTATGTTCATCACCAGACTTCGTTCAACCCTACTTTAATTACTATTGTGCGGTTTGGGACGTGTTAGGTCTATGTGAGGTCAGAAGATTACAAAAACTAAATAATAGATCAGCAAGGGTTCTGATAAATATAAGTAATGAAGCCAATTACACTGTAGTACTCAGTTTCCAGATCCCATCATTCTTCGTAACGCCATCCGAAGAAAATTTTTAGGGCTTCAGAGACACAGACACCAGATGTCCTAAATATTAGGACCTACGGGACTCTTGGTTTTGCAAAGTCAAGGGGCGTATGCTAGTAAATCCTGGCACATTTTGACGTTTGCGCTCGGAGAAGAAGGCTAAAAACGTCCGAACTACGCAATGTTAAAATAATTCGTATACTGACCGCTTGATTGAAAAAGGGATATAACTAGTTATGATCTATAGGAAAGTAGTTCTGCCCTTCAGTAATAACAATGTCATACAAATAGGAGAATGTGAGTCCCTACCTGAATTCAAAAGGAAAATTGCTGCTCACTCATTTTTCTCATGTTAATATTTGACGCTTCGTTACAATATAATTCTATTAATATTATTTTGTAATTCATCTATTAAAATAGTTCTTGATGTAATATTCAAAAAACGTGTGGGAGTGTTTAATCGGATATAAAACACGAGGCGACAGCCGGGTGTTTTAGATCTGATAAAACACGAACGATGAGTTTTTTGAATGGCTTCAAAAATGAATCCCTCAACACGAAAGTTTGAAAATTAATGTTTTCTAAGCCGAGAAAATTTGACAAGAAAAACGAGCGTATCTTTATCCCATATAAAGATACGAGACGGTTATGATTTTCCTTTGTGTTTTCCTCGTGAATTATTAATGAGTCTTTGAAATTATTGTATAATGAGTTACTTAATTTCCTGCACACGATCCTCGTGGAAACCAACTTTTCGTTGATGAAGTTTAGCATGTATGAAAGTATTTACTACTACTGTAATATTACTAAGATAAAGAGAACCGGCCTAAAACATGTCGTAATATATTCTGTACTCACATTCCGTTCTGTAACATCATGGTGGCACAATCCTTGTGAACCTTGTGACTACATGGCAGAATTTGACATCCGGAGAAAGCATCCTTAAACAAAGAATACCCGTGAACAGACAAATTAGCGATGACTAACTTGAATGGATTAATTACTAACTTTACACTTACTTCAAAACAGATACAGCATTCATCGTGTGCTGAACCAGCGCGGCATAAGTGATTTTCAAGGAGATGGATATCCAGACAGACGCCACATACGTCACAGTGAAAGGATCTGTCTTCATGGACCCTGAAATGAAACAAAAAATGGCATGAGAAAAAACGTATAGCTAGAAAAAATTGTATTTATGGAAGTCAGTAATATATGAATAAACTTTTTTTTCCTTTGTTTTTACGGGGAAAGAGTCGATCTTCAAAGATAAAGAAATGTGCCCGCTTGCAACTACAAAAACAACGAGGAAATAAGCGATGACGCACCGGTAGTGGCTCTAGGATTTCCTTTACGAGGGGACAGAAAATATTGGTATGTAGGAAATCTGAGGTAAAAAGCTAAAAATGGGTCAAAATCATTCTTTTCTTCTAGACGATGTACACCTAGGTGATATCGATAGGGGGCTGTATCCCACCTAGATGCAAGTAACCAAAGAAGAAAAACTCAGGCAAGAATGCAAGTAATTGTACAAGCAAGCAACGGGGTTTACGGGCAGACAGACAAGCAGGATTGCAAGCAGATGAGCATGTTTAGAGACAGTAAAGCAGTAACGCAGGAAATCTAAGCTTTCATAATGCTAATGGAGCTTCTTCCATGAAGGTTGACATTCCTTACACTTCATACATACCTACAGATTCCACATCCTTCGCAGTGGTACGGATAGCTTTGTTTCCCAGTTAAATGTTGGCATATCGGGCAAAAGTACTCGGCGAACTTCAATCCACATTCTACACAGTAGGGGACTTCTTTTGGAAACTGAAATTTTTTGATAAAATGTTATTAAAAAGACAGAAAGGGCTGGTGTTAAGCATGCAAAAAGATGGAGCGTGAAATTATCATTATTGACAGAGGAAACGCCATAATTCTATATTTGGCTATTTTTCTATTATTTTTTTCTATAATTCTATTTTTGTCATTTTAGTGGCTGTTCTACGTAAGGACTATATAGGAACATGGTGGAATCCGACCCTACCCCCTTACAAGTATATTTTTGTGCATAAGTTTAGAATGCTTTTCAGTAAGAAGCTAAAATATGCTAACTTTTCTTTAAATTCTGTAGGAGATCTGGTGATATATCGCATTGCACCGAGGTCAATGCTGTTGCCGTGGCAACCAAAATTTTAAAGATCACTTCTGGATTTTCAAGATTCACTCATTTTAGATGCTTGTGCACAGTGCAATTTATAATTTTCAAATTAAAGTATATTCTGATAAAACAGCAGCCCTAGGTATGGTCTTAACAATTTGCCACAAAATTGGCAATCATCGTTTAAAACAATGCATTGTGGGTAAATTTACAATAAATTTGAAATTTCTTTTTCTAATGCTATTCCTTTCATCCTACATATAGTTTCTTTTGTATTTTTTTGAAGCATGCAATTTTTTACCTATACCAAACAATCGTTTTTAGTTTGAAGGAAACTTTGTATTTTGCTAATAAAAGCTTACAATGAGAGTACAAATAGGAAGTGTCGATGATGACGTCATTTTGCTGTTCAAGTCACTTGACTTATGTCAAATGTCGCAAGCAATCTTGTATATATTTCGATTCCAGTTACGTTATCTCACATACCTCTTGAATAGTGTTACATCTCTTGCACTTTATTAATTTTATATCTCGAGAACGAAGCTTTTCCTTTCCACATTTACTTTCCGAATTGTGACATCGGTGACAGGGCCAAAATTCCTCACAGCAACTAAACTGAACATCACAATACCTGTCGTAATGCTCACATGAGAATTCAAGCCTTTCGTTCAAGCCATCGTTTCTTTGAAATCGTCGAGGTTCTTGCAGCCTGCTTTCTCCATGACTGCTTTCACTATGATTATTTTTATCGTGGCTCCCTCGTCCAATACTATCGAATTCAAGAGGCAGACATGCACGACTCGTGGAGGGATAACCGGTATCATTGGGAGCGTCCATTCCGTGTGCCTGTTGTTCGTCTTCGTTGTCCAACAAACTATAGTCTCCTTCTTTAGCGCAGTCTATTAAATGAACATAGTCTACTCGTTGGATTTTATAAAATAGTTTGCGGAGAAGATCCAGCTTTCCGTCTCCTATATGATTGCAACGAACTAGTTCGTCAAAAATCTCAACTCCATTTTGCAGTCTTTGTAAGACTGTGGGTGAAATGTGATTCGAAATGGCAAGGCGTAATTTTTCCCAATCTTCTGTCAGTAAGTTGTCGGAAAAAAACTGCAGTAACTTCGACAAAGGGTAGGTACCGCCAGAAACGGCAAATCGTTGAAAGGAACCTTCTCTTCTGTTATTCTGTGGGTTTTCGCTTGAATGGCCTCCAGCAGAATTTGATGGCTTTTGGCCTTCGGATGTGGCATCTTCATAGGCCTGCTGCTCTGTGTTTGACGCAGCAGCTCTTTCGCTTTCATTTCTAATTCTCCAAGTGTTACTTTGAACCTCAAGCTCTACGTATACCTTATGGAGCCGTTTAAGGATCTCAGAATACTTCGATCTGATCTCAGTCAGGTCTCTCATCCACACTTGATTCGTCTGGTTCATTTTAGGAACAGCAGTTCCTGCCTCGCACTTGTTTCCCTCTGTTTTGCTATTTCTCCACCCGAGGTTGTTTATTGCTTCTTTATGACGACGCAGTTCCATTGCCAGAGTTTCTATTCGAATGATCAGCTCAACATCGACAGGTTTCGCCTCGTCTCCTGCTAGCAAGAAACTTTTCCCTTTACAGCACATTAGAGTGCGGAAATCAAACCTCCCTGCATGTAGAATCCCGTCTAGGATTTTGAATATCTCATTGCACTGACAAGAAAAGCCTCTGACTGATTCTTCTGATCGACCGGTTGCTGCACTGAGTACGTTTGTAAAAGTAACTCGCAATACCGTTTCTACTACTTCTATGACAACAACACCAATGGCTGGTCTTTGGATGTGCATTACCAAAATATTCCTCAGTTGAAAATATTCCTTCACGGGGACAATGACGGGGTTCGTGTTGACTAGTTCATCGTGGATAAGTCTGAGAATACCTTGAGGAATATCGTTAGTGCTGAAAACAATTAAACTTTTACATGGCGCTTCTTGTGTGCTCGGTTTCTCTTCTTGACGCACTCTGTGTCCGAGAATTTCTCGTTTAATCAATTCATCACCTGAGGTACAATTAAAGCAAACATTTTATTTTATATAACTTTGCCTTGATTACAGTAGATTACTACTGAGTCAAGATACAAGGCTAGGAAAACCGCAACAGTTTTAAAACCAATTACTGCGGATCCATTACTACAATATATATATTTTCAGTTATTCGAGATTTTCTCATTTGTGTTTCCAGAGTTGTAAGGACAAAACAGACATATATTACTAAGTTTCAGTAAAAATTTACAATTTTATGTTACCAGCCCGTTAGTTTCATTGGCTACCCTGTCATTTTACATCCGCTAATTTAAGATGAAATGACGTTACCTCGTTTGGAGAAACATTTTTGAAAGACGAATAATCCCGAAGAAAGAATGTAATTCTTTGATTTGCGTTTAGTGATACAAGACTTTCACTGTAACAATTAGGTAACTCGCGTTTGTTGTCTGATCGTCAGTAACACATTGGCTACGATCCAACTCGCACCCAAATTCGAGGAACTTTATTTTTATTTACAGTACATAGACACCAGCGAATTGATTTTATTTTACATTAGTGTAATAAGATGGATTGCATCCCAAGAACGCGAAGAGAAACTTGGTTATTTTGTAAACAGAAAATAGGTTTTTTGTATCTGTTCTACAATAAGAAATATGAATGACGCCATTTCAGTCCACCTACAGATACCAGAAAACACCGCGGGCCAATTACCGAAACAGACTTTATCGTAATCAGCTGTTAAACCATGTTTATAATTCCAGTCCTTGGTCTGTTACGAAAATGGTGAGTTTGTCAGCTACGACCAAGCAATGCGAAAGAACAAAAGCTTGTGTAAACTGCGGTATGGTAGGTTACACGTTAAACGACGATTAACAAAAAGTTAAAAGATTTGTAGACTGCCGAATTTATGATAAAGAATTCTAACTTTTTGAGCTATGACCCTTCGTCAGAGAGTGAAAGCGTCGTTTAGCCGCTCGATGCCTAATGGTAAATGATAAACTGTCGTTTAGCCACTAAAGTTTACTCCATGCTAAAGTTACCGTGCTAACGGTCGTTTAGCCACACGATGCTAAAGATACATCGATGCTAAAGTTTACTCGACGCTACAGTTTAATCGATGCTAAAGTTACCTCGATGCTAAAGTTTACTCGACGCTAAAAGTTTAGTCGATGCTAAAGTTACCGTGCTAACTGTCGTTTAGCTACTCGATACTAGAGTTACCTCGATGCTAAAGTTACGTCCATGCTAAAGTTTACTCAATGCTAAAGTTACTGTGCTAACTGTCATTTAGCCACTCGATGCTAAAGGTTACCGTGTCAAGTCAAAATGATAATAGCGCATCCGCATTACATCGTGGTACGTTAATCCCTGTGTCAAACTAAAGCCTAATAAATTTGCCACGGGAATATGCATATATTCTCGAGTTCTAATGATTCGGCGACTTCTGCTAGACCTCTCGACAAGGACGACGTGATCGCCCTTCTCTAGCTTTAAGTCAAAAGGATTTTTGTTTTCCAGTAAACTGATTCTTTCCCGAAAATCCCAATATAAAATGCTAAAAAACTCTGTTGGGGTTTTACAATATTTCATTGCAGTCAAAATTCACACAATATTTTGTCAATTGTCAGGACAAAAAATCGGACCAAACGTACGGACGCGGCCTTCAACGTTAGAATTTTCGGAATTACCGAGTTCCCCGACACGGTCTTGTAGCGCTTTGCATTGGGCTTCCGGGAAAATGAATCAGATTACTGGAAAACAAAAATCCTTATGACTTAAAGCTCGTGAAAGGCGATCACGTCATCGTCACGAAGTGATCTCGCCAAAGTCGCCAATTCGTTAGAACCGAAAGTTATTAATATATTATTGTAAAAAGAAATGCTAAATTTTCTCCGATGCTAGGGTTGAGGTACTGCAATGTAATGCGAGCGCGCTACATCAGTTAGACTGCAGGCACCTTTGAAGATATACGGTAACCTCAAGGTATTATACTTGGTCGATGTTTTTGCAATTATGCTCTGTTTATTCTAGGCATTATTCCAGTTAAAATGATCTCCGTGTTGCTCTTGCAGTTACTCCTGCATCTATTTGTTAAGCACGTGTTTAATATTGTGCTATAAATTGTAGTATATATGATTACATTCAGCACTTACCGGAAACTGCAATAGATCTCCTTACTTCTGCGAAATCTTCAGTCATATCTACAATTTTGAAACGATAAAATGTCAAATATCGTCTTTCTCTTGGTTTGGCAACTTAATTTATTTGTATATTAACCCTTTCCCGGCAGTGCCTCTCCCATTGACAAGTAAAACCGTCTGACTTTAGGCAGAGTAAAATAATAGAAGTCTGGTGCCTCCGGGAAAAAAGTAGACTTCGGAAATTACACTGCGGAAATTGATACTATAGATACTTATAATCGGTTCCCTAGTCAATAAAAAAGATAGCTGTTGCACACAGCATAGAATGTTTACAAGTTCGTTACCTAAGATACCGCTACCAGACTGAGAAGATCGCTGTAGGGCATTCTGTAGATCTTGAAGTGCTGCTGAAGCAATAAAAATGACAGAAAGTTAGCATTCGGCTTGCATTGACAAATCCAGGCGATTTAAGAAATCATAAAAGAGATGGTACAGTTGTTTTGTCGAGTAAAAGAATCTTAAACCAACACTCTGAACTCACTTGGTGGTGGATAGACCAGTTCGCTGTTGACTAGAATAGTTTTGTGTCGATCACCATTTCGGCAAGTCAATTCATCAAGGTGTGCAACTCTTGAACCCACAGCTTCCTTAACATCCATTGGAAAATGACATTGACGACAGTTAGGACACTTGTTATGAATTAAGTAGCGTTGCTTGGGCCATAAATCACTCAAAAGATTAGCAAAAGTGAGGTGGAGACGCAACATTGTTGACCACACAGTTTTTATATTGACTGATGATCTCGCTCGTGCACTAAGTTCTATGGTATCTCCATTCTTGCTTGTTTTTGTAATCAAGTACTTTACCTCTCCTGCACCGTCAGAGTTGCTGAGACCGACGATGCCTGTCTTCCAGTAAAATATGTCATCTGAACGATTAAAAGATTGAACTATGAATCGTTCAAGTAAACCATTTGGTACCCTGCTGGAAAATTGATATACACTCTTGATTTCGAGAACATCTGACGAAGCTCCGGTTGCCCATATTTCGACAATTTTCCTGCTAGGTGCGTCTGGAATGTGAGGTTGGATCAAAATGTATTTTTTTCTTACATGCTCACCCGCGCTCTCTGATTCTTTACTGAACGTATAACCCACATCAAGATATTCTAGCAGTGGAGAAATCTGGTTAAAGTGCAAACTAGCAGGAACTGTATCATGCAAGATGCACCGCAACAGCGATTCTGACGAAAGTCCTTTCTCGCATAAATCCATCTTGTCGTGATTAAAGGTTATGGGATCTAAGTTATATGCTTTGAACTCTTCAAGGTATCGCAACCTTGTCCACAAATCGCGACGAATGACATTCTTAACGAGTACTGAAAGCCAATTTGGATCGAAGAAGATGAACTCCTTCAGTTCTCGTATGTCTTCAAATTGGAGAACTATTCCTAAACGGATAAGGTAACGAAGAACTTGCTGTAAGATGGTGCCTTTTTGTGGATCATTTCTGAATTTCATGGAGTGCTGGCATAGCCATTGATCTATTTGCGTAATGGTTAAGAATCGCGGACCATTTCGTTGATTCTTTAATTGCAAAATCCGCTTCTTGATTTCCAATTGCATTGCCGACAGAGTACAATTAAGGTGTGGAAATAATCTGGTGTTGTTTGCTGTTTGGTAAATCTGTTCGTTGACTTTCAATATCCTCTCCGGTTGAATTACCTCCACGGATACATTATCACCGCTTTGTACAATAGTAAGGGGAATACCTTCCGATACAGGTATGACCACTGGATCCAAACTACGCAACGTGTTTCTTGTCGGATACGGAATGTTATTGAAATGTCGTGAACTGGGCATCAAAATCCTCCTAGTGGTATCATAGCGGATTTCCTTGGGGTTCGCAATACCTACCGTTATAGACGACCCACCATTCGTCTGGAGCTCAGCGATCTTGTTCTTTATGTGGCGACACTTGTCGTCTTCAAGATTATCGCAATATTCACGGTAAATTCTGTTAACGCTGTCAACACGTAAACAGTTCATAATTGCCAGCATTACGACAGGTCGTTCAACTCTGCTCTTTAACATTTGAATCCATACACCGATATTCACATGAAAAGATTCGTCAGTGAGTTCATATCCCAATAGTTCGACAACCAAAAGGAATAATGAATCGTCTCGAAGAAAAAGATTGTTGACGCTCAGGTGTTCATTGTTTGCTCTGACATTCCATACATCCAATTGCAGATCTGAATCTCTAGGGTTCGGATACCATTCTCGAACCTCAACGATCTCACTTCCCTCTCTTTTTGTTGAAGAAGCTTCATATGCATCTTTTACCAAGGCATGGACAAGACTGGTCTTTCCTGCTGAACAGTTACCAATAACAGTCAACCGTAGGCGCTTTGAACTCATTTTGCGATATCCGTGAATCTCGTCAAAATGTCTACGAATATCACTACAACTCGAGTAGCTAATCTGCTGTGACCGTTCAAGCCTATTTCCACGAAGACCGAGTTTCGGCTACTTACGTCGTGAGGATTTTCAGAAATTTTTAATTCTCTTTTTGTTTTTGATACATTTTCAATAATAATTTGCTTTCGGTCATATATTTAGAAGATTTTTATTCTTTTCGTGATCTTTAATGTTTTTAAGACATCAACTTCGTAATCACCAGTCATGTAGGATACGATAAAAATGCTGTAATGAAAAAAATCATGGTGTTTTTATTTTTAGACGTTTGATCGAGCACTAGATTCGAGGAGTCCCGGGTGCGAGTCTCAGCCGAAGCACTGTAACTGCACTTTTTGCAGCTGGTACCAGTTAGGTCTTGAAGTACATCATTCTGACATTATCGCAATTCTGACATTCTATATATCTTTTCATGTTATTGAGTTTAAATGCCTAAAATTCATTGCGTAAGTAAAAGTCGGCTTTCGAGGTTAATAGGAATATGGCCAAATATTCCATTTTCTAATTTCTATAACACCCTAAAAATTAATTTGCAGTCACAATATATTTTTTTTTTCATTCATTATCTATTGCTATGTTTTCTTTTTTACAAACATTTTCCTCAAACGCATATTTCAAAAGGGACACATTTTCGTTTTACTAGGTGTATTAGGTTCTGCGTGGACGTCTCGCGTGAACGAGTGATTGCGAGAAAAATGATGTCACGTGACGGGAACAGGAGGAGAGGTCGTGTAAAAAAGCCGTATTCTGAAACAGTGTTTTACCGATTAATATTACAGCGAGATTTAGGCGAATTATGAACGTCATCGACTCTTTCGAGTCTTGTACTCTTCTAAAGTTTGTCGGAAAAGGAAACACACAAAGTAAAGTTTTAATATTTCAATGAATTCGTTATTATTTGTCGTGTTGAAACGTGTTTTCAGATTTGAACTTTGACATTTTGTTGACTGTCGTATGGTCATTACTGCATCCCAGTACACTAGGACAAAAACTACGTCAAAAGCCAGGTGCCGCGAAGTGTTTTTAAAGTGTGGTGCGAACGTAAACAGAAAAATTTGGGAGGATGAGGTCACATTCTACTTGGTTTAATAAGAACATTTGTTCATCAGCCTGACAACCACCCACCAATTAAAGAAAAAACAGAAAATCGCCAAAGAGTAGTAGGGACAATTACCCGCGGGCATGAAAACACAAATTTTAATGTCTGGTTTTGAACAGAAACTACTTGGTCATAAAAAGCTAGGGACATTCAGTTTTAAAGTGTTTATAACAAAACCTCTACAACCAGTGGCCGCCGAAATCGCTTTGCGGTCACACGACCAGATGTCAAGCGGGAGAAAAACGTCTAAAATGAATTTTTGGTGAAAAAAATGTATCTTGCGATAACTCTTAGACCGTCCAGAAAACGCTAAAAACTGAGCAGAAATTCTGGACAGCCCACCAGTTACGCACCCCAAAATGGCCTTTTTTGCTCCAAAATTTTCCGTTTGCCTTTCAGAAATGTATATGTCAAATCGAAAATCGAACCGAAAGTGGGCAAAAAATGGAAAAGATCAAGTAAGGCATTAATACCCTGGGTACAGAACATTGAGTTGTAAAGGGTTAGTGAGCTTAACTACTTTGGAAGCTAAATCCATAAAAATAGCACAGTCGTGGGTAAAAGGGTTTCTGGGAGGTATAAGGCGTTAAGGGGGTCCAATACCAAAAAAAATTCAATTTTATAAAAAAATCATTATTTTGTCAAAATTTTTAGATGTATTC
>JBAHVQ010200597.1:2439-13289 GCA_036872915.1 Nanipora kamurai
TCCTTCGTATGCATTAAATGAACCAATGAAGGAAACGAAAATGACTGATTTGCCCTGTTTTATAAGTATGTCATTCATATATGTCCATGATTAGCCTAAGGAGATTCCAGTTTCTAATACATTTTGAAACTAGTGATCATACTTCTTGTTCGGTGACCTTTTGGTGGTCGTTAGTCGTTTTCGTACGAAAGGAGCCGGTATTTGCCTGTGTGAGACTTTTATGCTAATGGTTTTTCACACCTAAACGGAAAATTGTGGGTGAAAATTTAGTGGCATTGTCAACTCAATGTATTTACTTTGCGATGTTGGTATACCACATGGGAACACGCCCACTCCCTGATGTTTTAGTTCCCTTTCTATCGGATTATCCTACATGCATCACTAGTGCGTTATATGAACAAAGTTGTGCTACACGCTGTGCACGAAGTTTTGCTACGTGCTGAGAACAACATTCTTGACATGATTGTTCTGGAAATTTGTAGTTACATTATTCATCGCGTGGGCAAGCGCTTTGATTTTTTAGTTTGTTTGTTTTTTGGGGGATGGGGCTGTGGACATTTCTCGCGCAATTACGAATAAACATTTTTGATGCAATCTAAATCCTGGTATTCCGTTTAGAACTGCGCTTCTTACTTCAAATTTAAACTGAGGCATATTGCCGTTATTCGTTGTCACAAATAATGGAACAGACCAACGAGCTTACTTCTGCTCGAATGATCCACACCTTAAGATTTCATTATATACCCAGTGCCCTACAACATTACACAATGTTACTATCAAATGCGAATTAAAGTGGCCGTTTACAATCACTAGATTTTCGAATCTGAGCTAGCGCCATATTGCAGAGCACGTAACAACGTTGAGAAGAGGTGTTAGACTTCTCTTCGTGAAATCATCGCGCAGATGTGAACCGTGCGTACTTAGAGTTAAAACCGTAAGGAATAAAAACAGATTTCATGGAATATCAAAACCAAAACGGGCGTTCATAGCATATCGAGATACTGTTTTAAACCGCAAAATGAACTAACAAGATCAAGCAACCGTGTTAGAAGGGCAGTTAATATGATAAAATATATCATACCCTTGGAGTGTTTAATCTGATTTCCAAACACCGAGAAGGGAGTTGAAAATGAGGCGATAGCTGGGATTGATTAAACAAGTAACTTCGCGGCTTTTAAAAATCAGATCAAACACAACTTTCGAGTGTATGAATTGGCTTCTCGAATGAATCCGTATTTAGGAGAAAATCGGGTTTAAAGTTGTCGAAGTTTTATGCGAATTAAGATTACATATCCAAACGCCGTCTCGGTACTGATGTGCTTTGTGTTTTAGACATAAATTATTTATTAGTTTGCAGGCGTAATGTCAATGTAGCACCCTGTCCCAACGGGACGCCGCATCACCAGTGATGCAGCCAACAATGGAGTGACGGTTTCTTTGTGAGTTTTTTTCTGTACACAGCCAAAAGTCCTACAGGCTTGTTACAAGGTGACATTATCCCGTGTTGTCAACACACCTATAAAAAAGTTGTGAAAATAATGTTTACTTATCAAGCCGCTGCGGACTGGAATAACTTATCATTAGCCTTCTTGTAACTTGTGCTGTTGCAGAGTTGGGATGAGTTCTCAGAACCAATTGAAAAAATCTTGTTTCACCAGCAAAGAGTATCAAACTTGTTGGGACAGCTGTAACAATCTCTGTCATCAATACTGGTATTACACCGTTCATCTCACAACAGTTGAGAGCGAAGTTGTACAATTTAATGTACTATTCGCGGGTGCGAAGTTGTGACAAATTGTGCGTTGTCAACCGTATGTAATACATCAAACACTTCTCAGTGTTTGGCCCTTAGATTAAACGTCGATAAGAGCGTTTAAAAAACAAGGTGCAGTTGAGTTTTGTAAACGTTCTTCGACAGTTTTGATCCTGGATGATCAAAGACTCTTACGTGCTTGATATATCATCTTAAACGAATCAATAGACCATTTATATAAATAGTGCCTGATTAAATTTTTTCTCGTTAGCGTATCAATTATCCCATTTAGCCTCGCTGATGTACAAAAAGTTCACAAGAATTTTTGCTCTCAAACGAGGCTAGGGAGGCATTTGATATTTATACGAAAGAGTATCAAATGAGGCATCATTTATGAATAAAGTCTATTTTAGGACAAAAATCAAGGTGAAACATTTGCTAAACTTATGCTAGTCTTTCGTTGGAGTGTTGGAACATGTCTTAATTAAGAATATAAACTTTGCTTTTATTTCGTCATGAATCGTTATCGACTTAAGGAGGAAATATTCTTGAATGTAGTGACTTATTCAAACATGAAAAAAACACATTTAAACTGAATGTTGTTTTACATGAAATATAAATAATACTCTTAGTCTTCATTTACGTTTAAGAACGATACAGCCCTTGAGCTAAAATCCCGTGGTATAAAACGATCTCATTTAAATTTTGCAATACTTCCAGTGTCCGGTTTATGCTCATATTGATGCTGTCGGCGCCGGTAAGCCGTCGATTTTATCCTACTTAAAGATTCTTCCATTGTAGCCTGCGGTCAGGGCTGGAGGAGTTTTTAAATAGATAATTACACGCCAGGCATCGCCAAGTTTATTCCCCCGTCGTCAAATTGGCGCCTTTTACATATTACGTGATTAATTCGCGTTATTTTTGTGAATTGCTGTTTTACCAGGCGTGGTCTACGTTGCTAAGGAACATAGAAGCATGCGGAACTATGATAGCATTAGTCGGTCTAGATCCATCGATCGACGAACGAACGATCGAAAAAAAAGGTAGAATTTAAGAATGAACGGTTGGCGAAGCTCTGTCAGTCAATTGACCTACTGGTCAATTGATTAACTTTGAATGGTAAATCCGATAACGTGTTAAGACTATAAACGCTTTAAATCTATCAAGGGGAAGGAAAAACATATTCGCGATTGGATTAAGCCCAATCCACTTAGGGGCTTATAAATATTTGCTTATCATCGAATTATCAAACTCATAATCATCGCAGGTACATATATATACGAGGACTACTGCATCAAGTCCCATCATTAAGAAGGCACATTGCTTTGTGTCGCGAACTAAATCGACATTCTTGAAAGACAACGATGTTGAAACTTCACGTATATTTCCTACTTATATTTCTCGTAGTACGCGGCTCTTTGTCGTTTCTGTTTTCTCGAAGACTTTTTGAGCTCAACGAAACCCAACGGCAGAGTACAGCACAGGAGGTTTATCACGGCCCGAAGAGAATTCCACAGTATATGGTTCAACTTTATCGTGAACTAACCACCACTGAAGGCCTCTTGAAGCAACATTTGCCCTACAACGTTAATGCAATCCGTGGAATCTACTCTAAAAGTAAGTAAACATTATTTAGTGTGTTTAAGCACCGTGATAAGCCTCGCTGTGAATTGTTCTTCGGTTTAAATTGAAGAACTGATAAAGGACATGTCAGGATTTATCTGTTTATTTTGTTCTTGTGGTTCTGCCACCCTATGGTGGGCGGATTGCCCCAAAAAAGCTGAAACGCTATTTATTGGGAATCTGAGGGTCTGCGATGGCTTACGAGGATTTGTTAGGGTTTGTAATCTGAAACGTAGCGAATGTTTTGCCATTTACTGATGTCCCTGGAAGCACGGGACTTTCTCAACAATTCCTTTTAGACACCTAGCTGCTCGCGACCGTTAATTGAACGCGCGGTATTGCAAGCTCGAAGCTAAGTGTTGATGACCACTTCGCTGCCACAACTGTTCCCTACGGGAAAGGAACTCCTTTGAGAAGTTGTGACGTGTTTTCATGTTTACACTGAACAATGCGAGTGAGGCTGAGCGATTTACATCAACCAGTGCGTTTTAAAAATACCTCATGAAATCTAAACGCACCAGAAGGTGGGAACGTTTTAATAGAATTTTGCAGTCTTGCGACTCCTTGAGAGAAAGTCTTCACAATCATCTTGGGCATGTCCCAAAATCACTTAATCCCGTACAAGGAAGAGCCGCTGAAAAAACTCGTAACAACGCGGGCGAATTCACGTCACGGAACCTGTAAAAGTACCTACGTTGAGTCAAGTGACGCATATGTATTTGAGGAGGGGTGTTGGCAGATATCCCAATAGTTTTCAAGATGGAGATTTATGGCCACACAAAGTGCGAATATTTTATGAAACCATATTTCATAGAAAATATAGCACATCTCGTTTTACATAGCAGTTTCTGTATGTTAATATTTAAGAGCCAGTGTTTTGTGGTAGGTTACTCACAACGCTCTCACAGAATGTTGACAAGAGCATTTGTTACAAACTCCTTGACACAACGGGTTCGTCACCAGGGCGACTCGATTGCAGCCAGCTGTCAGTTTACTCACTGTTCTTCAGGATAACTACCATTTAGTACAAGTACAACTTACAGTCTCATTACGTTTGTAAATTAGTTAGTCCATAATGCAGTCATCCAGTTGTATAGTGTATTTAGGCGTACATGTACTACTATGTAGCAACGGAAGGGATGGACAATCACCTTCAACATCGTTAATATACCACTATTTGGCTCCTTACCAGAATAAACATAACTATGATGATTTGAGGTATGAATGATAGCCGGGTCAATTAGCTTGTTAGTAAACCACTTCTGGAGTCGGGTCGACCCGGGTTTGTTGGTCTTAACGTTGGGCAGCTTTTTTCAATCTCGTTTAAACGAGGTTCAGCTTTTGTCCGTGAAACATGTCGGCTGCAGAAGAAGCCGAGAAAATGTGTGAAGCTCATTGAAGAAGTCAAGAAATACGCATATCCGTTGACGTGATTTTGTACGGTTATCCTTTTGCTTTACGTAACGACGAATTTTTTAATTTACTGGCTCCAAAAAACAAAACAAGTCAAAAAATTTATGTGAGTTATTTAAACGAAATCTTTCATAAGGATGTGTCGAGGTGTGAATCCTTGCACTGATTGCCGTTTTTCTTAAATGGCTGTCAAATTACAGTATAGTGCACAGTATGATTCGGACTAAAATATGTTTAAAATACAGAGCAAAGTCCTTTGTTGTAAGGTATGATCAAACCAAACCCATGAAAATAGTCCGCGTGTATGAGTTTGTAATCAAGAAAATGAAATAACTGTGGGGGGTAATTTATTTGGGGGAAGGATGATTTAATAGTGGAACTTTGGTGATCATTGAAATTAAGACCAGGAAATCGAGCGTGATGATCAAGCAGTGAGGGTTATGCAAAGTATCTGTGATAAATTAAATGTTCTAAACCAATACAAAGTTTTTAAGTAACATACCCGTGTGGGGTCTATGCGAGAATGTTTGCGTTAGCAGTTTCAGACAGGGACAAAATACATTTGCAATTTTAAGGTTTGCAGGCTTTTGTCTCGGGCTATAACCAAGGGTGTTACGAATACAGAGTATTTAATACTACGCATGTTCGAACTTGGAGTTAGGACCGATGGTATACAATAGAACGTTCTTCAAACTCACGGTGTCAACGTCCCGAGAAGACGAACAAGTCCTTAATCCTCCGCCGATGTTACCCTTTTAGCTAGTAAGCTACAATATTCAACTGAGGAGCAAAGGTTACCTAAGTTTACTGCTTCAAGCTTATATACTAAATCATAAAGCAAAAACAAACGAACTGCATAATTAATATTTCGAAACTGGAGGAAAATTACAGCTGAATTTTGGTCACGTTCGGCTCGATTTTCATTTTAAAGTATTGTTTGGTTTGAGAATTAATTTCAAACGCTCGATTGGTGTTCTTCTCCCGATTTCAAGATACCTCGAAAATCTTTATAAAAAGGTAGCTTCGCCTCGTTTTTAAAATCGCTTTGCTGTATTTAGAAATCGAGGAACGAACAACAACTCGTGTTTGAAATATTGCGTCTCAATCTTAGTTATGTTGTCTTAACAGCGTCTAACCTTTAGTCAGAAAGGTTATAGAGTCGATTTTTGTCGGGGATTCAGAGGCATTTTCCGAGGATTTTGAGCTCTTAACGAACGTTCGACTATCACCTGTTTCCGGGCGGAAAACATCACTTTTAATTTCAACATTTATCTCTCAGTTGTTGTCTGAAAATCATCTCCGATCCGTGTAAATCAAAGTTAAGAACTGAAGAAGAGGTGGAGTTTTCTCCGTTAAGAAGGAAAGGCAATGGAAGATTAGTGGAAAGTGTTTTGCCAGATCATTTAAGATGTATCTACCGTTGTTTATATCGCATGGGAGGTTTTGAAAAGGTATATTTAGAACACTGTTTGATTCCTACTCGAGAAAATAGAGATGACAACATGATCTGTAATGATTTATACGTTTTTGAAATAAGGTGCAAGTATAAAAAAAATGACGGATACTTCTGGAAAAGGAGCTGTCGACACAGTGTTTGTCCAAGAAGTACTATTCCCCAGTTGCAAGGTCTGCCTACCTTGCGAGGAGTACTTTTTTTGACATCAGATTCAGGGGGAATTTGAAGCTTTGCCAATGAAGGCTTGCCAAGCAGGTTAGCTTTGTAACACTCAACGTTTGGCTATACTTAGCGGCAACATGTCACTTTTACAATAATTCAAAAAAAATGTTTGTGTGAAAATAAAGCTGGTTAACGAGAGTTTAATCATTTTAGCAAGGTTTTTAGCCTTTCCGATTTTTTGTCAGGAAAAAGTCTCGCCTTTGCGGGCGAGATGTTGCCTTGGTGGGCTGGCTTTGTCGCCATATGCAAAACCGGGGAAATTGAAAAAATTACCACCAAGTCGAATCTGAGATCTCCCGGCAATTCGGTTGGCTGACAACCTTTTTAAACACTCATAAGAGGGATTCCACTTGATAATCTCAATCCCTTTGTTATCATCTTACATTCGTGTATTTAAGTGCCATTGGCGTATTATCCACTTTAATGCGTAAATTAGTTCGATTCAGGTCACCAAGCAAATTAGCCCTGTTCTGTGCCGAACTTAATACGGGAAATCAATGGAGGATTACTCCATGCTTAATGCAAGCACCATGCGAGCTATATTCACCCCGTCTAGCACCTTAAAGTTAATGGTGAAACACGAGTGCGTGATTTTTATGATACTCTCCCGAAAGGGGGATGTCATGACAGAAAGTGCTCTGTTATGGCGTAATCTGTTTTGTCATAAAAGTTATGAGATTTTAAAGTATAAACGAAATTGTGTTTTTTTAACTAACAAAACTGTTAGTCAACGAGAGCACTAATTTAGTAACATCCAATATAGAAAGGAACTACACGTTCAGGCTTGGTAAGGTGTAGTAGATTTGTAATCGTGTTAGGCGTTCATCAGAACTACGGTTCAGTGCTGTTATGAAGGGTTGGCCTCTAGTCACTTTCTTTAATATAGTTTAACATGTGCATACGTTGAATCTTACCCTGAGTCAGTAAATGTAGAGTTTCAAAATCCATTTTCAACAACGAGTAATCAGAGCGGTCTCGGCAATGTTAACAGTGGAATATTGCTTAAGAAGCATAATACAACCAGTAAAAAAGTTGAACTATGTTGGTTAAAGCTTTGCACGGCAAAATCACTCTGTTTGTTAGCGGTGAGACCCGTTGGTTACCCCATTTGTAGTTAGTATAGTTAATTGAGTTCATGGGCTAAAAGCTCAGATTAAAATTATATCTGGTACAACTCACAAGTCTCGCTGCTAATAAAAAAGGTTGACCTGCCAAGATTTAAAGAACACGCACAGAAATTGGACCAAAAAAACCAACAGCGTATTGTGGCTTTTTAAATAATATTTAGACTTTTCTTTGCTCTGTCGGTCCTCACGTTTCTTATAATTCTGCATTTATGACAAAATGAGGGTAACAGTGGTCCAAGAAAGAAGTGCTTGGAAATTAGCTTTGTAATTAGCACGCACGCTAATTTCGGAACTCAGATCAACGTTAAGTCAATACAAACTTTCTTCATTCTCTTGTAAACGGCGAGCCAAAAGTGGGTTAGAAAAACAAAATTATAATTGGTGGATTGCAACATCCCGGATATTTGAAAATCCGGAATCTTTGATATTAACGAATTATCCCTGAGGTACTGGGTTAGTTTGTAATCACACAGCTGTTGTGCATATAATGTTTCGAAACATAACATTTCAAAACTTGGAAAAATTAACAAATTATCCCTGAGGTGCTAGGTTAGGTAGATACCACAAGTCTTTTGACCCTTGATATTTCAAATCATTTTAGGACAAAAAAAAATCCTAAAGTTTTCTTCTCTGTACGAGACCACTCTACTAATTGATAGAGTGGTCTCTTACCGATAAAATTTGGCTTTATACTTTGAAGCTTTTATAAATAATTGTTCACGACGCGATCTTTATGACAAAAAAAAAAAGTTAAATCACAATTAAAGTTGCGTGACTAATCGCGGTTCTTTATGCTTTGATCAACCAAAACTACTTTGCTATTTCCGGGGTGAACTCGGTCCCATTTTCTAAATCTTCTCCGGAATTCCAGGAAACCTTTGTTCTAAGGTTGTCAGAGGTAGGCGTGGATTATGGGTTTTAATCCACTAAATATGTACCGTAATGATTTCTCTTTGCCAACCACGGAAACTACAGCAGACATACAAACAAAGCAACATACGCAAGAAACCATTACACATAACTCTGATAATATATTTCTTCAGTTCCAACAACTCTAATGGTCTAAGAATGAGTCGCGGTACATCGGTCAGTCATAGCCTTAAAAAAGAGTATTTCGTCAAACGACTGAAGTATATTGTAGTTTTGTATTACCATAGATTAAATACGTGCGTAGTTGCATGATTACATTTTGATAAGATATCAACACAAGTGCTGAAAGATGCTTGTCAGAATGCACAGTAAATGCGACTTAACAATTTTCTTTAACTAAATGTGTCAGTCAGAGACTTGAGTCGCAACGTTGCTAAGAAAGATGGTTACTTCGTCAAGAATAGTCGGCTTTAATGTCTGATATTATATCGAGCAGAGAAAAAGGCCACCCAAAGCACAAGGTACAAAAGAGATAAGGTCTTAATCTTTAAATCCTGCAATGAAAACTTGAATCTGAAGACACCTTGGGGAGCAAGCCAACCTAGTCGATTTGGTAATTAAGAAGAACAACAGAGTACTATGATTTAAACAGGTTTTCTTGGTGTACCGCGAGCGCCAGTTGCTAAGTATCATTTACAGCTGGTTAAAGAATTTCAGCATTATGACACATTCTGCAATTTGATTTACGTATAGTTTCGCAATGTGTGGTCTCTTTCACTCCCATTTTTACGTCCAAACCTGCACTCAAGCTCGCACCGTACAGGTGCGATAATCGAGCGATTAACAAAATTTTAAAATATTTTTGAAGCAACTTAAGGCACGTTCTTCTGGGAATATTTGGTATCAAGAATTTACGGAATGAATATCCATTGTGTACTTTTGGGACCTATTCCAGTTTAAATATAGACAAAATTGTAACGCGGCTCAAAATAACCATAATACGGAGATTTTTTAAGAAGCTTCGAGGGCGCTACTTCCATTGCTTAAAGTGATTTTCAAAGATTGGACGTAAAATTTCGACATGTAATGTAAACCACGTGTGAAAGACATGTGCAAAGACCCGTGTACACTGGCGGTTTGTGGTGCGATTTTTCTCATCCTGATGCATGTGATCCAGTGGATTCACTCATAGAAGTAATGGTTCATTGGTGCAACCATGGTCAATCGAGTTACGTTGTCTGGAAACGCGGCAAACTTCACAGCGGTTAAAAATGAGCTGGGATTCATGTTAAGGGTGTCTTGACTGTGAAGAAATCTTTTGTTTTACGTTTATTAACCCTTTCTTGGCCACGGTTGCCATATGGCAACTTATTCATTTTGCCCTGGCGAACGCCAGACCATTTACTCGTCAAGGGAAAAGCTCCCGAAAGCCCAGACAATAAAGATGTATACAGTAAATGGCAGTTGAGTGATTGAACCTAAATGCTGTCATTGGCTGACTGCTTTATTAAACCAAGGGCTAAATGTGTTCAGTAAGTGCACACATTTACTTAAGGGTCAACGAAAACATAAAACAAAGCCTTTTGCCCCGTTTCCAGGCAATGTATCTCGATTGACTGTGGGTGCAAAGCTGTATGGTTTGGTACTTTCGCGAGTGAGTCCATTCGATCACGTGGGTCTCAATGCGAAAAGTTGGAACAAAAATCGTCAGAGTAAACGGACCTTAAAAAACACATGAAATCCAATCATATAAAATAAACATACATGAAAAAAGTTTATTGTGAGGAACCACATGCTAAAAGATTTCGACATGTTAAGTTGAAACTATGATATGATGATATGTTAATTTTGTTCACATATCATCACACGAAATCCAACGTTTTCAAAAACAACAGATAGAACATATTACCTGTATTATTTTCTATTGGGCTTTAACTTTAACTTTTACCTTTACACTTTTATGCTCTAAGATACCCCCAATAAGGCCATGTTGGAGGACTCGTGGAAAACGGGGTATGGTGTAAAAATATTTAACTGACGTTCCGTCACAACGTCGTATATAACAGTAATAATGAAAACACGAGTTACTTCAAAAGAACTTTATTACTGCAAATTTGTTTCGTATGACAAGCACTGAGTTTGCCACACTCATCAGGTAATAATTGCGTTTGGTGTTATTGTGAACACGAGATGTCTGGTGTATGGGTGGCGCCATGTTTGGGTCGTATTACAAGAATTGAAACCTTATTTTAACTTAACGTTTGCTAGCAAATGTTTTTTTCCGGTGTCTACAAGTAGAAGCAAGTTCATTCCTTTTGTTGAGAGAGCTTAGTTCAGGATGGCAAATAATAATGAATTTTTCGTGAAGGCAGAGATTGCATCGTTT
>JBAHVQ010200608.1:0-13288 GCA_036872915.1 Nanipora kamurai
TTACAGAAGACTGGAAGAAGCCAGAAGAAAAGCTAAAAGAAGAACTGGAAGAGATCGCTGTTCAATCTTCATACATTGGTTTATCGTGCCAGCAGACAGATAAGTTCGGCTTCTCCTAGAGACTAATTACGATAACAATTTGCTTCTGTTAATACCTTTTAAGTTCTTTCTTTTGTAAATAAAATTATTTTTAAAGTAAATAGTTTAATTCACCCCTTCTTGTTACGCGGTTCGTAACACAAGTCTAGAACCAAAGTTCAAATCATGTTCTATTGCTCGGCCCAGCACAGCGTAGTCCCACTGAATGATATCATCCATCCTGGCCCGAAACTCCAGAAAGATCTGTTTGACGTACTGTTACGATTCCGTCGGAATCCTGTGGCGATTGCTTGCGACATCAAGGAAATGTTCCTTCAAATAGAAATTCAAGAACAAGACCACTCGTATCTCAAAATGCTATTGAGTGACCTCGACAGCAAACGTGAGCCAGAGGAATGTGAGTTTAGCAGGGTGGTGTTTGGAAAGGACTCCGCCACAGTGGTAGCACATTTTCTTGCTCAGGAGAACGGTCAAAAGTGCCAAGACCGTTACCCATTAGTAGCTGAAACCGTATTAAAGTCCACCTACATGGATGACTCCATCGACAGAGCAGAAAATGAAAATAGCAGAGTTGAGTTATATCATCAACTCAAAGAGCTTCTGGTAAAGCAAACATGGAAACAAGAAAGTGGGTGACCAACTCGCTAAAAGTTATTGTGGAGCAAGAGCTGTGAGCAAGAGGTTATGGATGAGACGACGAGATAAGAGATGAAATGGTAAGGACAATCGAAAAATGGTTTGACCAGTTGACCAACCTGGACACCGTGATGATTCCTCATTGTCTGCGCGATGCCAAGCCGATCATATCTAAACAGATCAGAAAATTTGTCGATGCTTCTCGAGAAGCATATGATGCCTCAGTAAACATCCGACACGAATATGAGGACAATCAAGGCACTTGTCGATTGGTGACGTCAAAAAACCAAGGTGTCGCCACTTACTCCGACGACCATACCGAGACTGGAGCTCATGGGACCTGTCCTGGGACTGAGATTAACGCTGTCAGCCATCCAAAGTATTGGAGATTCCTGTGCAGGAAGTAACTTACTCAGATATTAAGTGTCGTGGATTCGTGGAAGAGGTGAAGACTTTCGATCCTTCGTAGCGAACCGAATTGGTGAGATCCAGAGTAGCTCAGATCCGTCACAGTGGCAATACGTTCCTACTCACCAAAACCCGGTGGATTTCTGTTCAAGGGGCTTAAGTCCATCTGACCTAGCTGAATGTTCGTTGTGGTCGAAATGGACCGGATTGGTTAAAGAGAGAACGTGTTCGTTGGCCAAAAATGAAGTTAGAAAATAGTCCTGAAGTAGGTAAAGAGAAGAGATCACCACCGAAGAGAAATATGGATACAGTTACGACCCTGGCAATCTGTACTGCTACAAAGTCCAAGTGTAACATCAAGCCAGACAAGCTAGACTGGAGGCTAGATCCAAAGCATTTTTCAAATAGGTAGCGGCTAATCCCAGAGCAAGCTAGAGTTCAGAGAGTTCTGTTTAACATGCACAACAGTGGTCATAAACGAATTGAATCCAGAAAAACTTAGGGAAACCAAAGAGGAAATCATTCGTTCAGCCCAACGCGAAGCATTTGCCATTTCCAGGCCACTAAAGATAGCATACCAGTTTCACCAAAAATCTAGCTTGTCAAGTTGAGTCCCAAAATTGACGAAGACGCAATCATTCGCTCCGATAGTGGCCTTAAGTTTGCAGAGCAACTTCCATACGACGTGCGCTTCCTGATCATTCTTCCGAAAAGCCATTGGATTACAAAACTAATTGTGAAGCATTATCAAGAGAAAGCCAACCACGGCGCTGGTGTTAATTTTATTCTTAGCCAAATTAACGAGAGGTATTGGATCATTACTGCTGGCGAAGAAATCCGTGAGGGAGAGAATCAGTGTCATGGATGCAAAAGATGACGAAACTAGCCAGTCAAGCAAATCATGGCACCGATTCCGAAGGTCAGATTGCGATTCACCTACCGTGCTTTCGATCAATGTAAAGTAGACTTTGCGGATCCATTTCTTACCGTTCAAGGACATGGAAAGACGTGACAGAAAAGATGGCTGTGTGTGTTTACCTGTTTATCTGTCCGAGCCGTACACCTGGAAATGGTATGGAAATTGGACACCGATGCTTTCCTTAATGCATTTACTCGATTTACCAGCAGAAGAGGCGTTCCCACAGAAGTGGTAAGTGACCATGGAAAAAATTTCATTGAAGCAGTTAACGAATTGAAGGAGGTTACGGGACAGCTTGACCAAGAAAAGATCAAACGAAAGACTTACACGAAAGGTTTGGGATGGATTTTAACCAGACGCAGACAGCTGCACCACACTTTGGAGGAACCCATGAAATCATGGTAAAAGCAGCCAAAAAATGCAGTTTACGTAGTATTGGGCAAGAGTGAGATCAACGATGATGAACTGATCACCATTTTCACAGGAGCGGAGAGTCTTCTAAATTCGCGGCCTCTCACCTATCAGTCATCAGATGTACGATATATAGTTCCGCTAACTCTGAATTATTTTTTACATGGCCAGATGGGACGTCACTTTGCCTCTAAGTGAATAGAAACAATAGAAACAAGAAATCGTCTAGGGCTCAGAAATGGTTTTTCTGAGATAATGAGCTTGACGAACTTCCACTAGTCGTCTGATATTTACCAAGTTCCCACATGAATCAAGTGTGTGTTCAGCATTAAGTAATATCTGCCTATGTTAACCACTGGACCAAAGTGGACAGAAGGAATCAAAAATCTCCAGAACGGTGATGTAGTGATCGTTGCGCAGTCGGGCCTTCCGAGAGGACAATAGCCTTTGTGCGGAATTATTGCTTTGTATACTGCCAGAGATGGGCACCACAGAGTAGCAAAAGTGCAGTCTGGGGACAAAACGCTTATGCGACCCGTTTATAAATTAGTTCCTCTGGACAGATAAGAACTTAAAGTACTGAATTTTTTGTTGCACACCAGAATCTCCCAGTGTGGGAAGGGGAAATGTTCAGGAGAATAATTGGACTTTCCTATAATTTATTTACGATCGAGTAAAAGGACTGGGACGAGGGAAAGTGGCGCGAGAAGAAAGGAGAAAGAGTTAAATTTCTTATTTGTTTTGTTGAATAAATGAAATATTTTCAAATATCGGGTTGAGCTATCGTCTTCCCAACAAAAGCAAAAAATGAAATAAGACTACTAACCATAGGGGAAGCGCCATCCGGTTATATTGAGATAAGTGGAAGAATCACATTGATGGCGTAGACTTAGCGTGCTAGTCTTACAATGACTTACACAAAATGACTATTTTTACCAACTGATCTTCTAATTACTTTTAATAGAAGAACCATGCTGCGACAAGTGTTTAAGTCAAATTGCAAGGGACAACTGCGCGAACTGTAGCAACAGGAACATCAACCTGATCACGAAGAACCTGTCTTGCCTGATAATTGAACATAATTTGGTGAAAAGGTACGTATAAAGCTTGATTAAAATATCGAGTGCAAACTTACTCACAGCGACAGGCTAATAATACGACGTAATTGTTAAGCATGAACTCCACTCAAAGTAAAGCGTATGTAAATTAGGAAAGAGTATTTAGGCTGATAAAATGTCACAATAAAACGCCAGCATTTCTTCTGGTCTATTTTTAGAAGAATACTGCTTCGACACTTTCCCTTAGTCAAAACTACCTACGCAGCATTTTGTTTTTCATAAAAAATTTTCTGGGGAAATGCATATATGTCAAACATCCTGCCATTAGCAATCTTACAAAAGAAAGCTATTAGAATCATTACGTTTTCTGACTTTCAGGCACACACATCGCCTCTTTTTAAGAGACTGAACTTGCTGAAACTAACTGATATTGTCTTTTTGAATACTGCATTATTTATGCATCAGTACAATAATGGCAATCTTCCTGACAATTTTAATGATTTCTTTAGTTCGGTTAATACTAGGCATCACTATAGTACATGTTTATCTTCTAGATCTACCTTCACTCTTCCTCAAGCTCGTACTAACTACCGGAAATTTAATATTAGATATACTGGTCCAAAAACTTGGAATTCTATAGACGTAGCCCTTGATTCAACGGAGAGTTGACGCAATCATGACGGAAAGCTACAGGACGATGCTTCCCAACAAACTAAGAATTTTCTTTTCAAAAGAAAAGGAATGTATAATTTTTAGAGTATTATAGAGTCGTCTGAATGTCGTTCTAGTTGTAACCACAAGATATGCTTGGTATTCTTGGTATTCTATGGTATTCTTCTTTAAAGCCATCAATGGATACATCTTCCTGGACGAAACCACTCTTCCCAGGAAGACTAAACCAACATACTCACGAGGCTAAATTATAAAACAGACGGTAATGCTTTTGTAGAACGACCATATAGAACATCCACATACAACAAATCGTATCTGATAAGGGCAATTAGAGTATGGAACGCATTGCCAAACGAAATACGTCTTTCATCCTCTCTACGAACCTTTAAGATTAAACTAAAAGAACTGTACTACTCTGCTGTTCGCTCCTACAACTCCGATGACCCACGTTCTTGGAAATCAATTTGTATCAAATGTAACTCTGTCCTAATCTATGTATACCCCCAACTTGCTGATTTTAGACCTCCTCGAGTAATTTATTCCTAGACTAACGTTGTTACAATGCAATCTCGAAATAATTTTATATTGTAGCAATGGATCCGCAGTAATTGGTTTTAACTGTTGCGGTTTTCCTGGCCTTGTACTTTGACTCAGTAGTAATCTACTGTAATCAAGGCAAAGTTATATAAAATAAATAAATAAAAGATAACCGAGATCATTTCGTCGCAAACATGAAGACGTCAGCCCTTATATGGCGTAACGGACTTTTCATTAAATTACTTGACTTACTAACTTTAAAACCTTTGAGCGGAGGAAAAACGAATATGTGTAGTTGAATATAAGGTTAACGTTGTCCTTTCTCTTTCTCAGGTTAGCTACTTTGCTTATTACCGTGGTCGTGGCAGTTTGTGTAAACTCCCTATTTCCAAAGCAAACTCATTTTATTCTATTAGTGTGTATGAAAATACACTTTACCAGATTATACAGGAACATGAAGTAAACATAGCTTAAGTAGAAGAATGAACTCGGGTAGAGAATAATGATGTTAGATGTTACTCCGAGTAACGAACCATACCGGACAAATAGAAAAAACTCTGGCCCGGCAGGGATTCGAACCCGCGACCTTCGGTTTACTAGTCCGACGCTCTATCAACTAAGCTACAGGTCAAGTTGGGAGCTGGTCGCGGAATGATCTTACTTGGACTCTTGATATTTCGAAAGATATACTAGTTTCCTCCATATCGGGACATTTGAATCCTATCTGATTTTAAACAGCTTAAGTAGAAGAATGAACTCGTGTAGAGAATAATGATGTTAGTTGTTACTCCGAGTGACGAACCTTACCGGACAAGTAGAGAAAAGTCTACTTGGCCCGGCAGGGATTCGAACCCACGACCTTCGGTTTACTAGTCCGACGCAATTAACAATTAACTCGGGTAGAGAATAATGATATTTAATGATCATTATTCTTTACCCGAGTTCATTGTTCTACTTCAGCTATTTAAAATCATATAAGATTTAAATGTCCCGATATGGACGAAACTAGTATATTTATCGAAATATCAAGAGCCTAAGTAACATTTTGCGACCAGCTCCCAACTTGACCTATAGCTCAGTTGGTAGGGCGTCGGACTAGTAAACAGAAGATCGCGGGTTCGAATCCCTGCCGGGCCAAGTAGAGTTACTCTACTTGTCAGGTATGGCTCGTCACTCGGAGTAACATCTAACATCATTATGAAGTAAACATCTTAAAAATTCAAAATTTAGTTCGGCAGAACAAGAAAAGTAGGTAAACAGTAATACTTAAACTATGAAGCCAACAGCACCCACTCTTTCTCATCAACTGCACCACGGACAACATAAATTTGTTATATATTTAAAGCTTAGTTCACTTACGCTTAAAGTGTCTATGACATGAAAATTAAATTTTTTCTTTATGTTTGCCCATATGGAGAACTCTTGAAATTATAACGCAAAAGCTTTTACCCTTTTTCCATATCTCACTTTGTTCTTTTGTCTTTAAGATTTATTTGATATGTAAATAGCACCATGTTTACGTCACACTGTATAATGAGTTGTTGTACAATTAGCAATATGGCTTACTTATTGAACAGTGTCACACATGGAATTGTGAACCGGAGTGTACTTGTCACATAACAGTAAGCGGACAAAGTTCTTGTAATTTCATAGAATAATCCCAAAGATATGTGACATTTTAACAACTCATTATACAATATACAATATACAATATCATCAATATACAAAGTGTTATTTCCGTATCAAATAAACCTTAATATCTCAAGAATGTAGCGAGATATGGAAAAAGTGTAAAAGATTTTGAGTTACAATTTCAAGATTTCTTTCAAACAGATAAACTTAATTTTAATGTCATTTTAATGTCAACCGTTTCGGCCTTTAATATATATATATATATATATATATATATATATATATATATATATATTAAAGGCCGAAACGGTTGACATTAAAATGACATTAAAATTAAGTTTATCTGTTTGAAAGAAATCTTGAAATTGTAACTCAAAATCTTTTACACTTTTTCCATATCTCGCTACATTCTTGAGATATTAAGGTTTATTTGATACGGAAATAACACTTTGTATATTGATGATATTGTATATTGTATATTGTATAATGAGTTGTTAAAATGTCACATATCTTTGGGATTATTCTATGAAATTACAAGAACTTTGTCCGCTTACTGTTATGTGACAAGTACACTCCGGTTCACAATTCCATGTGTGACACTGTTCAATAAGTAAGCCATATTGCTAATTGTACAACAACTCATTATACAGTGTGACGTAAACATGGTGCTATTTACATATCAAATAAATCTTAAAGACAAAAGAACAAAGTGAGATATGGAAAAAGGGTAAAAGCTTTTGCGTTATAATTTCAAGAGTTCTCCATATGGGCAAACATAAAGAAAAAATTTAATTTTCATGTCATAGACACTTTAAGCGTAAGTGAACTAAGCTTTAAATATATAACAAATTTATGTTGTCCGTGGTGCAGTTGATGAGAAAGAGTGGGTGCTGTTGGCTTCATAGTTTAAGTATTACTGTTTACCTACTTTTCTTGTTCTGCCGAACTAAATTTTGAATTTTTAAGATGTTTACTTCATAATGATGTTAGATGTTACTCCGAGTGACGAGCCATACCTGACAAGTAGAGTAACTCTACTTGGCCCGGCAGGGATTCGAACCCGCGATCTTCTGTTTACTAGTCCGACGCCCTACCAACTGAGCTATAGGTCAAGTTGGGAGCTGGTCGCAAAATGTTACTTAGGCTCTTGATATTTCGATAAATATACTAGTTTCGTCCATATCGGGACATTTAAATCTTATATGATTTTAAATAGCTGAAGTAGAACAATGAACTCGGGTAAAGAATAATGATCATTAAATATCATTATTCTCTACCCGAGTTAATTGTTAATTGCGTCGGACTAGTAAACCGAAGGTCGTGGGTTCGAATCCCTGCCGGGCCAAGTAGACTTTTCTCTACTTGTCCGGTAAGGTTCGTCACTCGGAGTAACAACTAACATCATTATTCTCTACACGAGTTCATTCTTCTACTTAAGCTGTTTAAAATCAGATAGGATTCAAATGTCCCGATATGGAGGAAACTAGTATATCTTTCGAAATATCAAGAGTCCAAGTAAGATCATTCCGCGACCAGCTCCCAACTTGACCTGTAGCTTAGTTGATAGAGCGTCGGACTAGTAAACCGAAGGTCGCGGGTTCGAATCCCTGCCGGGCCAGAGTTTTTTCTATTTGTCCGGTATGGTTCGTTACTCGGAGTAACATCTAACATCATTATTCTCTACCCGAGTTCATTCTTCTACTTAAGCTATGTTTACTTCATGTTCCTGTATAATCTGGTAAAGTGTATTTTCATACACACTAATAGAATAAAATGAGTTTGCTTTGGAAATAGGGAGTTTACACAAACTGCCACGACCACGGTAATAAGCAAAGTAGCTAACCTGAGAAAGAGAAAGGACAACGTTAACCTTATATTCAACTACACATATTCGTTTTTCCTCCGCTCAAAGGTTTTAAAGTTAGTAAGTCAAGTAATTTAATGAAAAGTCCGTTACGCCATATAAGGGCTGACGTCTTCATGTTTGCGACGAAATGATCTCGGTTATCTTTTATTTATTTATTTTATATAACTTTGCCTTGATTACAGTAGATTACTACTGAGTCAAAGTACAAGGCCAGGAAAACCGCAACAGTTAAAACCAATTACTGCGGATCCATTGCTACAATATAAAATTATTTCGAGATTGCATTGTAACAACGTTAGTCTAGGAATAAATTACTCGAGGAGGTCTAAAATCAGCAAGTTGGGGGTATACATAGATTAGGACAGAGTTACATTTGATACAAATTGATTTCCAAGAACGTGGGTCATCGGAGTTGTAGGAGCGAACAGCAGAGTAGTACAGTTCTTTTAGTTTAATCTTAAAGGTTCGTAGAGAGGATGAAAGACGTATTTCGTTTGGCAATGCGTTCCATACTCTAATTGCCCTTATCAGATACGATTTGTTGTATGTGGATGTTCTATATGGTCGTTCTACAAAAGCATTACCGTCTGTTTTATAATTTAGCCTCGTGAGTATGTTGGTTTAGTCTTCCTGGGAAGAGTGGTTTCGTCCAGGAAGATGTATCCATTGATGGCTTTAAAGAAGAATACCATAGAATACCAAGAATACCAAGCATATCTTGTGGTTACAACTAGAACGACATTCAGACGACTCTATAATACTCTAAAAATTATACATTCCTTTTCTTTTGAAAAGAAAATTCTTAGTTTGTTGGGAAGCATCGTCCTGTAGCTTTCCGTCATGATTGCGTCAACTCTCCGTTGAATCAAGGGCTACGTCTATAGAATTCCAAGTTTTTGGACCAGTATATCTAATATTAAATTTCCGGTAGTTAGTACGAGCTTGAGGAAGAGTGAAGGTAGATCTAGAAGATAAACATGTACTATAGTGATGCCTAGTATTAACCGAACTAAAGAAATCATTAAAATTGTCAGGAAGATTGCCATTATTGTACTGATGCATAAATAATGCAGTATTCAAAAAGACAATATCAGTTAGTTTCAGCAAGTTCAGTCTCTTAAAAAGAGGCGATGTGTGTGCCTGAAAGTCAGAAAACGTAATGATTCTAATAGCTTTCTTTTGTAAGATTGCTAATGGCAGGATGTTTGACATATATGCATTTCCCCAGAAAATTTTTTATGAAAAACAAAATGCTGCGTAGGTAGTTTTGACTAAGGGAAAGTGTCGAAGCAGTATTCTTCTAAAAATAGACCAGAAGAAATGCTGGCGTTTTATTGTGACATTTTATCAGCCTAAATACTCTTTCCTAATTTACATACGCTTTACTTTGAGTGGAGTTCATGCTTAACAATTACGTCGTATTATTAGCCTGTCGCTGTGAGTAAGTTTGCACTCGATATTTTAATCAAGCTTTATACGTACCTTTTCACCAAATTATGTTCAATTATCAGGCAAGACAGGTTCTTCGTGATCAGGTTGATGTTCCTGTTGCTACAGTTCGCGCAGTTGTCCCTTGCAATTTGACTTAAACACTTGTCGCAGCATGGTTCTTCTATTAAAAGTAATTAGAAGATCAGTTGGTAAAAATAGTCATTTTGTGTAAGTCATTGTAAGACTAGCACGCTAAGTCTACGCCATCAATGTGATTCTTCCACTTATCTCAATATAACCGGATGGCGCTTCCCCTATGGTTAGTAGTCTTATTTCATTTTTTGCTTTTGTTGGGAAGACGATAGCTCAACCCGATATTTGAAAATATTTCATTTATTCAACAAAACAAATAAGAAATTTAACTCTTTCTCCTTTCTTCTCGCGCCACTTTCCCTCGTCCCAGTCCTTTTACTCGATCGTAAATAAATTATAGGAAAGTCCAATTATTCTCCTGAACATTTCCCCTTCCCACACTGGGAGATTCTGGTGTGCAACAAAAAATTCAGTACTTTAAGTTCTTATCTGTCCAGAGGAACTAATTTATAAACGGGTCGCATAAGCGTTTTGTCCCCAGACTGCACTTTTGCTACTCTGTGGTGCCCATCTCTGGCAGTATACAAAGCAATAATTCCGCACAAAGGCTATTGTCCTCTCGGAAGGCCCGACTGCGCAACGATCACTACATCACCGTTCTGGAGATTTTTGATTCCTTCTGTCCACTTTGGTCCAGTGGTTAACATAGGCAGATATTACTTAATGCTGAACACACACTTGATTCATGTGGGAACTTGGTAAATATCAGACGACTAGTGGAAGTTCGTCAAGCTCATTATCTCAGAAAAACCATTTCTGAGCCCTAGACGATTTCTTGTTTCTATTGTTTCTATTCACTTAGAGGCAAAGTGACGTCCCATCTGGCCATGTAAAAAATAATTCAGAGTTAGCGGAACTATATATCGTACATCTGATGACTGATAGGTGAGAGGCCGCGAATTTAGAAGACTCTCCGCTCCTGTGAAAATGGTGATCAGTTCATCATCGTTGATCTCACTCTTGCCCAATACTACGTAAACTGCATTTTTTGGCTGCTTTTACCATGATTTCATGGGTTCCTCCAAAGTGTGGTGCAGCTGTCTGCGTCTGGTTAAAATCCATCCCAAACCTTTCGTGTAAGTCTTTCGTTTGATCTTTTCTTGGTCAAGCTGTCCCGTAACCTCCTTCAATTCGTTAACTGCTTCAATGAAATTTTTTCCATGGTCACTTACCACTTCTGTGGGAACGCCTCTTCTGCTGGTAAATCGAGTAAATGCATTAAGGAAAGCATCGGTGTCCAATTTCCATACCATTTCCAGGTGTACGGCTCGGACAGATAAACAGGTAAACACACACAGCCATCTTTTCTGTCACGTCTTTCCATGTCCTTGAACGGTAAGAAATGGATCCGCAAAGTCTACTTTACATTGATCGAAAGCACGGTAGGTGAATCGCAATCTGACCTTCGGAATCGGTGCCATGATTTGCTTGACTGGCTAGTTTCGTCATCTTTTGCATCCATGACACTGATTCTCTCCCTCACGGATTTCTTCGCCAGCAGTAATGATCCAATACCTCTCGTTAATTTGGCTAAGAATAAAATTAACACCAGCGCCGTGGTTGGCTTTCTCTTGATAATGCTTCACAATTAGTTTTGTAATCCAATGGCTTTTCGGAAGAATGATCAGGAAGCGCACGTCGTATGGAAGTTGCTCTGCAAACTTAAGGCCACTATCGGAGCGAATGATTGCGTCTTCGTCAATTTTGGGACTCAACTTGACAAGCTAGATTTTTGGTGAAACTGGTATGCTATCTTTAGTGGCCTGGAAATGGCAAATGCTTCGCGTTGGGCTGAACGAATGATTTCCTCTTTGGTTTCCCTAAGTTTTTCTGGATTCAATTCGTTTATGACCACTGTTGTGCATGTTAAACAGAACTCTCTGAACTCTAGCTTGCTCTGGGATTAGCCGCTACCTATTTGAAAAATGCTTTGGATCTAGCCTCCAGTCTAGCTTGTCTGGCTTGATGTTACACTTGGACTTTGTAGCAGTACAGATTGCCAGGGTCGTAACTGTATCCATATTTCTCTTCGGTGGTGATCTCTTCTCTTTACCTACTTCAGGACTATTTTCTAACTTCATTTTTGGCCAACGAACACGTTCTCTCTTTAACCAATCCGGTCCATTTCGACCACAACGAACATTCAGCTAGGTCAGATGGACTTAAGCCCCTTGAACAGAAATCCACCGGGTTTTGGTGAGTAGGAACGTATTGCCACTGTGACGGATCTGAGCTACTCTGGATCTCACCAATTCGGTTCGCTACGAAGGATCGAAAGTCTTCACCTCTTCCACGAATCCACGACACTTAATATCTGAGTAAGTTACTTCCTGCACAGGAATCTCCAATACTTTGGATGGCTGACAGCGTTAATCTCAGTCCCAGGACAGGTCCCATGAGCTCCAGTCTCGGTATGGTCGTCGGAGTAAGTGGCGACACCTTGGTTTTTTGACGTCACCAATCGACAAGTGCCTTGATTGTCCTCATATTCGTGTCGGATGTTTACTGAGGCATCATATGCTTCTCGAGAAGCATCGACAAATTTTCTGATCTGTTTAGATATGATCGGCTTGGCATCGCGCAGACAATGAGGAATCATCACGGTGTCCAGGTTGGTCAACTGGTCAAACCATTTTTCGATTGTCCTTACCATTTCATCTCTTATCTCGTCGTCTCATCCATAACCTCTTGCTCACAGCTCTTGCTCCACAATAACTTTTAGCGAGTTGGTCACCCACTTTCTTGTTTCCATGTTTGCTTTACCAGAAGCTCTTTGAGTTGATGATATAACTCAACTCTGCTATTTTCATTTTCTGCTCTGTCGATGGAGTCATCCATGTAGGTGGACTTTAATACGGTTTCAGCTACTAATGGGTAACGGTCTTGGCACTTTTGACCGTTCTCCTGAGCAAGAAAATGTGCTACCACTGTGGCGGAGTCCTTTCCAAACACCACCCTGCTAAACTCACATTCCTCTGGCTCACGTTTGCTGTCGAGGTCACTCAATAGCATTTTGAGATACGAGTGGTCTTGTTCTTGAATTTCTATTTGAAGGAACATTTCCTTGATGTCGCAAGCAATCGCCACAGGATTCCGACGGAATCGTAACAGTACGTCAAACAGATCTTTCTGGAGTTTCGGGCCAGGATGGATGATATCATTCAGTGGGACTACGCTGTGCTGGGCCGAGCAATAGAACATGATTTGAACTTTGGTTCTAGACTTGTGTTACGAACCGCGTAACAAGAAGGGGTGAATTAAACTATTTACTTTAAAAATAATTTTATTTACAAAAGAAAGAACTTAAAAGGTATTAACAGAAGCAAATTGTTATCGTAATTAGTCTCTAGGAGAAGCCGAACTTATCTGTCTGCTGGCACGATAAACCAATGTATGAAGATTGAACAGCGATCTCTTCCAGTTCTTCTTTTAGCTTTTCTTCTGGCTTCTTCCAGTCTTCTGTAA
>JBAHVQ010200629.1:0-13282 GCA_036872915.1 Nanipora kamurai
ACACTTTAGTTTTTATATTCTTAGCGTTGTGTATCCTTTGGATCCTCCAGACAAGTGATATCACCGTTGGATAGCCAGATTTTTTATCATTTATATATAGTTTATTCTGAAGAAGCCTACAGCATGTAGCCGAAAATTTAATAAAGTTTTTATAAGATTATTTTTCATTTTACAATCTAACTTCAGCCGCAGAAGATTTTTATTTTTACATATATATATCGCTGGGAATGCCGGAGAAGTGTGAATGGTATATTGAAGGAATATTTGGCATTAACACTCAGTAAAATGAAATGATATAGATATTTGGTGAAGAAAATTTTTGGAGTGCAAGAACGTCTGCGGATCGAACCGAAGGCCCTAGAGTTGCAATTTTTCGCAACTGGTCCCGGTTGGGTCTCACAATATATAATTCGTAAACTCGAAAAAATTTTCTTCACCATATATTTGTTTTCATGTTACTGAGTGTTAATGCCAAATATTCCTTCAATTTACCATTCACTTCTCCAGCATTCCCAGCGATATATATACAGAATTTGTGACCACGCCCTTGGCAACGTCCTGGCAGAGCACTGCACTAGATTCGCGGGATCGCGGGTTCTATTCCCAGCCGGAGGCCCTAGAGTTGGAATTCTTCGTAACTGGTCCAATTTCACTGCATTTACCTTGGTTCCAAATCCAGCCCGAGTCCGCTGATGCGGAAGCACTTATAGACAACTGATGCGTCGGCGTTTCGTTCACTCAAAAATTGAATTCACAAAAAATAGCAATAATTGATTTCGCACTTTGAATTCAATTTTATATAAAACAAATTCACAAAAGTTTTTATTTACCACTTTTAAGTTTAACTATAATTTTATGCAAGCGTTTAGTTTTGATTTTCTTTAACGATGCGTGGACGTTTCGTTCATTCAAAAATTGAATTCACAAAAAATAACAATAATTGGCTTCGCACTTTAAATTCAATTTTTAATAAAACGATTTCACAGAATTTTTTGTTTAGCCCTTTTAATTTCAGCTACGAATGTGTGTAAGCCTTTAGTTTTGATCTTCTTTAATGTTAACTTGTTGGTGAAATTCATTTCGTATATTTTCACCTGTTAGCCAAATAAAATCAATTTACGAGACGTGCCTTGAACAACTTACATAGTTTGCGACCACCTCAAACTCCAGCGGGGGAAACAAATGGGCGGAAATAGATTCAACCTATCTTGGCGCCATTGTTGGCCACTTTTTCCAACGGATCTTGTGTCGGAAGGATCAGGCCCTGTGGCTGCATTGCTGGGCTGGTAAACTTTTATGCCTTCGGCTTCTAGCTTACCTTCCAGCTTATCCTTCATCTTCTTTCGCCCATAAGTAGGTCCGACCTGTAAATTCATGAAAGAAGTACCAACTTTATTTATTTTGCATTATTTTAAGTTCTTGTTAAAGAGAAAGTCTTTCACCATCTCGACGTCCTCATGTTCTTTCATTTTTCGATTTTGGAAACACATATATTCCATTGCATCCCCCTGCATTTGTGCTAGCTATGTCACTTCTTCAGGGATTTTTCGTGAATTGACGTATTTAAAATATTTAGTAAATTGTTCAAAATACGTGAAACTAATTTTACAAGGAACTTAACGTTAAAGAATATCAAAACTAAAGGCTTGCACAAAATTATGCTTATACAAAATCGGAGCTGAAATTAAATGGGGTAAATGATACATGAACGTTTCGTTCATTCAAAAACTAAAATTCACAAAAAAATAGTAATAATTGATTTCACACTTTGAATTCAATTTTTAATGAAACGAATTCACAGAATTTCTTTATTTACCACTTTTAATTTTAGCTATAATTTTGTGCAAGCCTTTAGAACTTCTCATATAGGCAAATCATTGAAGAATTTCAGCAAAGATTTCTCGGTGTTAAAGGCTTTAGCAAGATGAGATACATTATGGCTCTGAACACAATGTACATCGAAGTACATCGATAAATGACCTGGAACTAGATGATGCTGTACTAAAACCTGTATCGCAGGTAGGCTTTATACATATTTGTCGATCTGTACTTAAATATACAACGACATACAATGCAACCTTGGTTATCTCTTTATGTCCCAGACGCACTTGTAGATGTCTCGATCACGTTGCCGAATAAATAGGGTGGATGAAAGGGGAAGAGATTTAAAATGTACAACCACTGTAAGTATTTTACACTGCAAAATTAATAAAGTTGGTACTTCTTTCATGAATTTACAGGTCGGACCTACTTATGGGCGAAAGAAGATGAAGGATAAGCTGGAAGGTAAGCTAGAAGCCGAAGGCATAAAAGTTTACCAGCCCAGCAATGCAGCCACAGGGCCTGATCCTTCCGACACAAGATCCGTTGGAAAAAGTGGCCAACAATGGCGCCAAGATAGGTTGAATCTATTTCCGCCCATTTGTTTCCCCCGCTGGAGTTTGAGGTGGTCGCAAACTATGTAAGTTGTTCAAGGCACGTCTCGTAAATTGATTTTATTTGGCTAACAGGTGAAAATATACGAAATGAATTTCACCAACAAGTTAACATTAAGGAAGATCAAAACTAAAGGTTTACACAAAAACGTACCTGAAATTAAAAGGGGTAAATAAAAGATTCTGTGAATTCGTTTTATTAAAAATTGAATTTAAAGTGCGTAATCAATTATTGCCATTTTTTGTGAATTCAATTTTTGAATGAACGAAACGCTGTTTTCTCAATAATTGTTAATTAAAAGAATTTAAAATAACAAGAAATTTATTCGATGCCGTCAATCATCCTATATTTTTTATTTTCGACTGCATTCGTCCAATAATTTTCAATACCAGATGGATATGATTTCCGGACTTTGAAAATAAGCGGGTAAATTGTGATCCAGGAAAAGCGAGGGTTAATTTTCAATGTATGACAATGAGTGTTAATTCTCTCTCCCACTTCTCTTTCTCCCAGACTTCCACTTGTATTAATATACCTCGATGACACACTTAAAAAATCAGTTAAAGGACTGGAATTGACCCTTCCACTGAATTTATGGGTTTAATGCCTTGACGTTTTTCTTGCTTGAATTTTAAATTCATCATTTTGTTTTGAAGTAGCCTTCAGGATTAGTGCTAATTAAGGGGATTCTATACCATTTCTTGAGATGTCAAAGAGTACAAGTTTGATAGACAAAACTGAACGGTATTTTTGAGAAGAATGCACCGTACTTTGGTGGATAGAAGGCAGAAAAGTATCACTGAGATGAATGGTACACAGGTTTACACGCTAGCAAACTTGTTGCGAAATGGTTCCTGGTAACTGAATATCCATTATTTTATTCGAAAAAGAGTTCAATTACTGACAGTTTTTTTAATTTTTTTACATAATAATTTCTTTCATGTTCGAAATCAACACACGGATTTTATAGATGTCTGGAATGCAAATTCTTTTCAGAAGAAAAATCATTTTCCTTGTATCCAAAAAACAAATGAGCCTCATCATGAATCACATACTGATTTCTCGTATGTGATAAATTTAGGGTAGCTGAGCGGATGTTTCTCATTGAACAAGATTAAACTGAGTAATTGGAAGCCAATTTTAGATGTCACTGTTGCTATGGGGACTTGTTTTTCTGTCAACCACAATACGTTTCTCTTCAAAAATGTTTACTTAATATTTTTTTTTTCATAGCGAAAGTAGTGCTCTTCCACTTTTTCCACCATATGCATTAAGGTATTCACAAAACGGTTGAAGGATTCCCAGTACCTTTCTCATAATATGCAGTTAGGTTATTGCATAACCATTTGAATACTGTAACTTTTTGATGAACTATTTCAGGTATTCAGGTGTTCATCAAAACGGTTGAAGGTTTCCCGGTACCTTTCTCATAATACGCAGTTAGGTTTTTGCATAAACATTTGAATACTGTAACTTTTTGATGAACTATTTCGCGCCATAATAACAGATTGTAAACTACACCCCAATTTCGAACAATCAGAGGCGCAATCACTTATTCACAGTCAGATAAAATAAACATGTTAACCCAAGTTCTTCCTGACAGCTTATTCTTGCTTGGTGGAAAAACAACAAATGATAGTGTCTGACGCTCATTGAAAACATTCATTGTATACAGTAAGATCTAAGAACCACCTTCCCATTCAAAACAATCTTGGTACGCCACTGCAAACAAGAGCATTGTCTTATTATGAATATGATTGCCTAGCAAATAATTTATAAAAAAGGCATAATACGCGCATTACAACTCTTGAATTAGAAAATATTTCATTATTATTATTTTTTTAATTCACGAGTAGTAATGGGTACACTATTAAAAATTGATTTACTGCGCAATTATATTCATAACAAGATTTCGCCTTCCGCCCTGGCGCCTCTGTGGCAACTATCCTGAAGAGCATTGTCATTGAAAATCAATTAATAGAAAACAATGCAGGAGCAACACGCAATAACTTTTTATTCAGATTTTGATTCAGCGTTATCGATTCTGTCGAGTAGTGTCATAACGTTTTAGTTGAAAGAGGTATGAAATGAAATCTCTGATTGGCTGAAGCATTGAATGTATTATTATTTGAATGTAAAGAATTAATTGTGCGATCAACACCTTGGTCTGTGAAGTCATTTTTGAAGCTAGAGAGAGGTCTAATTTTAAATGTTAACGTTTAGAAACAAGGAAAACGCTTGATTCAAGTGTATACAAAACGCCCTTACTAATGCATAAATGATACTATGTGCACCGATAGGTCAATGTGTCCCTGTGATAGAATACATTGTCACCATAATACTATGTCACAACAGAGTATACTCAGTCCCTTTAGATACGATTTGCTATACATTCATCTTTCCAGGCATTGAATAGATTAATCACATCTTGTATAAATTCATCGTCTTTCAGCATTTCACGTGCAGGCCTTGACATATCATCACGTATTGAAATATTTTCTAATTCCTCAGTCGATATTCCTTCAGGTATGTTGTCCCACATACACTTTGTGAAGTCAATATGCATTTTTTCCCAATCTCCCCAGAAATTTCCTAGACGTTGCTTTACATCTTTCAGTTCAAGCTTCGCTTTAGACACAAAGCTTGCAATATTGGGAAGCCTTTCAAACGCATCTTTCACGCTTACTTCCCAATATGTCAGCTTTTCAACAGCTATGATCATTGCAGGGATATTTTTAGATATTTCAACCACTTTATCCGAAATCCTCTTCATCTCCTCTAAATCTTCTACTGCTCCCAACAAGTTGTACTTCGGTAAAAAATACATTGGCAGGTATCCTTTTCTTAATGCTTGTGCAAATTCGTCTAACAATGATAATAAACGGTTGACAAGATTAGTTTCATTCCACGAATCTTCGGTGAATTTTTCGGCATTCCAAAGCACCAGTGTTTTTAAATAATAGGAACAAATTATTTTCGTGGTCTTAGGACTCCAGGTGCTTCGGTAATATTTGATAATGGCTTTGAAGGCACGAACAACTTTAAAATGCAGTGGGCTAAAATTTTCAATGAGCATCGTCTCTGCGTTAGAAAATGATAACCGAAAGTTTCCTTCGCTCGACTCCTTGGCTACAATATAGAAACCTTCTCGATATATCTTTTGAATTAACTCTTTCTCAGGCGAAACTCTATCGCGTAAGAGCCATTCTCGTGCAGTTAATGGCCATCCATTACAACGAATAGCCAAGACGATATCGCACGAAACTTTCAGGTTGGATACTGTTCTGTTCATTAATATCCAGTCATTACCACGATCTGGATGTGTCAATGAGACTTCTAAGGATGGGCCGTCTCCAATCGTCGCGTTTTCATCGTGGACACGTTGATCAACATAAAAATTTCCCACTTTTTTATAGTTCTCGTGTAGCCTAGATTTTAGTTTCTTGGAAGACAATTGGCGCTTGGATATATCTTCCAATGGATCATCTATAAATTCTTCCCATATTTTGATCAATTCTTTGTTGGATAGAAATGCATTGACGAAGGGCGTATCTTCTTTCACAGTCAAGTTTCCACATTCTTGATCCTCTTCAGAAAATGTAATGTTCTTTAGGATACACATCTTGTCCACATCTGATCGAGAAAACTCATTATTGTCGACTGGAAAAATTGAAATGCCTTCTGAGTAACTTCCTGTAATGAGAGCTTCTTCAAATTGAAATGGTGGTTTGCTGTCGAAATATTTCTTTAAATCATTGTCATAAGATATGTCCAAATATTTCGTTAATTCGTCCGCCTTTTCCAGCGCAAGATGCCCACATAATCCTTTCGATTCTTCCTTTATAGTATCGAAATCTTTACCAAACATCATTCTAACTTGTGATTTGATCAGATCGGATGTGCGTCTCACTCCTGTTGGAAATCTGGGTATTCGTAATAATGCATTCCTAAAATCTCTCTGGCCAACATTAGCTTGAGCCATTGTGTGATATTATTCTATTTCAGCTGTTTGATATGCAAAACAGATGATTGTTAGCCTGTATATCGTATGTTTTGGAGATTAAACAAAGACATCATAGGAGGATATGTTATAAGGGTATAAAATATTTAAAAAAGGATCATATTTTATCACGCACATTTATACTTTTGGAGAAAAATTTGGGCCGTTAACTTCAGTGATACATACAGAATGTTGATGAAGAGTTGAACAGAAATTAAATTAAGACAAATTCTGGATGAGTTGAGAGAGGAAAGTTTGAAATTTTCTTAGAATTGCAAAAATATTGCCTTTGAACAAAATTGATAATCAAACACGAATTATCTGAAAAACGTCTTTGCACTTATAGTTATGATGGCGAAACGTTTCATCCAGTTTACAAGTATAACAGCATATAATAGTTAATCAGGTAAAGTAGGATAGTTAAGGTGTTTTTTAATAATGAAAATTAAGAATACTTACAAAACTAAATGTTGATTTCTTCTTGCACTGGTAATTTGAAACCAGGAATGACGAATCCTACTATGCTTTAGCGTAATAGACTGTCATATTTATACTAAGTTTTTGCAAAACGAAAGTATATTTTTATACCTGCGTGACAGATTACGTAAATATATGCGCTATCTGGTTGCACACCTTACGTAAAACGAAAACAACAAAAAAATAGAAGCTAAGTTTTCGGAAATACGTGTTTAGTCTCTTTCGATTCATCTCAGCATGCCTCAGTGTGGCTTCTAAATGCAATTTTAATTACATATTTTGAGCTGGTCAGCCTGGTCTATTTGTTTATGAGAGCTATATGCTGCTTCGATTTCTTCAATGACAGGAGTGTACGTAATTTGAGAGATGCAAATGTAATACGTTTTGATCTCATGTTTAAGCTCTATGAATAGCATAATTTCTTGGGTTAAGCCATTCATGTAGCATAATACGGTGTAAGATAATAGTATAAATTCATCTCTGTCTATCACAAATTGATTATTCTACATTTACTGTTTGCTGATAGAAATAATTTCTAAATATAATACCGTTTAGCGGAAAACAAAAGCTAAAATTTATTACTTGTACCGCTTACTCAATGTTTCATTCTGAAAAAATAAAAACTAGGTTCTAGCAAAGAGAAAAAAAATTGTTGAGGAAAAATTGTTATAGCTTCACACCAAGATCTCGAACAATAGATGCTACCCAGGGCACTGATTAATAATTATTGTAATTCAGTACATTTTCAATTTGAGCCATCCATCGTTCCGAGTTTTTGTTGACAGCATGTTGTCGCGGGGTGTATTTTCCCTTTGTTCTTTTAGGGTTCTTCTGTGTTAAGTTTCTCGGACCACATCTATTCTTACTTGCATCTGTATTTTTGTACAAAATATATGACACACTTTAAAGTTACTGGATACCATCAACGACAAACTACCCCCCTTCAGTTAAGAATGTTTACGTGATTTTGAACTTTGTTGCGTTAAAAGCTGGTTTTCACTAGCGATATAAGAATAAACATACGACATACGCAAGCGCTGTAAGCACTTTATGGTTAATTTGGCTCTTTGTCTTTGTAAAGTACAAAGGGTTAACACTACCAGGTTAAGTGTCTACTGCGCTTGCGTACGTCGTTGTGTTTATGATCAAGTCGCAAATAAAAATTAAGCATTACGTTGAGAAAGCGTTTAACAAGCCAGTACGTACACTCACTTTACCTACTCAATATCGCCTTCCATTAGCCACACGGCTGAGCTTATTTTCCAAGCCTACAATCATGGCCAAATATGGTCATGCCATAAATACCTTGAAATTGATGTGTCCCCCTTTCCCTCTTACAGTGTTGTTATTTAGCCTAGAATTATTATTATTATGATAATATAATTTATAATATTATTTATTATAAGAATTATTATTATTTTAATATCATATAATTAATATTCTATTGTTATAATTATTATTATGATATTATAATTTATTATAATATTATAATTTCTCACTAACTCTTTCCCAAATATCTATCTCCAAAGGATTGTTTAAGTCGCTCAAATCTTAAGAACTTGCTCACCAATACGTCCGTTACCTCCTCCGTCATCAGAAGGTCGCTGGTTCGATTCCCGTCAAAGAGAACGAGCTTGACAAACGTCCACTAGTCGTTTGAGATTTACCAAGCTCCCACATGAACTATATTTGTGTTCAGCATTAAGTAGCCTAGAATTAAGTAGCCGCTGATATCACGGTAGACATTTATTCCACTATTCGACATTGAAAAGGGAGTGTGGGGGAGAGGGTTTCGATACATCAAAAGTGTATTGAACACGCGGTCAGGAAAATCTAACGATCATTCTTGTGTCCCAGACACTTTTGGCCAGGATTGTAGTTACTTTTACAACAAACAAAATTAATATTAATCTGCATTTAGAATTTTTTAGTAATTTAGTACACATTTATGTTTGCTAACTTACGTTTTATGCTCAGAATCTAAACAATCAATAAAAGAAATGTCTTCCTGGCATGGGAGAACATTCTTCTTGCATTGAAATCCCCAAAAGAGTAAATGAAATTCAACTGGATCATACTTTAGGACAAGATATTTTCAACAAATTATCCGAGTTAAGTGTAGTCACAGACCAGATATAACGCCAATACAATAGAGTACTGTATATAGTTTGAAATACTGTGTTTTCAAAGGAATGCCTTTCGTCGCAGTCTCAAAGACCCTATTCGGAGGGTCTTCATCACTCGAGTTATCAGTATTTTTAATTCTAAAGCCTTGTTTAAACGGTTTATGACAGTCGATAGATAGTTTACGAACTCATTTTGCACTCCAAACTATCATCCATTATTATCAACTATCGTCAATTATCATCAGCGATGGTCAAACGGGAAAACTATCATCCACCATCATCAAAAATATGAATATGCTCAAAGTGAATAATAGTCCATGATAGTCGATGAGAGACCATGATAGTTTGCGGTCAAACGGGAGCGAGAGTTTCAACTATCATCGACTGTCATGCGCCGTTTTACCCAAGCGTAAGTTAACAGCAGTTTCATTGACACTTTTGGCATGGGCGAATGAGAAAAATGTTGCAGAAGCTATGAAAACATTTGCTTGAGCCACCCTGATGATTTCCGACACTTCGTACGAAAAACCTTACTATACAATTTTTTTGAATTTTTTTGAATTTCAGAATATTTATACTAGAAATTTACCCTAAATTCCCGTTACTGTCCGCCATTCGGGGGGGCCGCAGGTCTCTCAGTCCCCCCGCCTTATGAATCTTTGGCTTTTTGCACGTCGCTCGATAATTCTTTGGAAACATTTTACTTTTATATTATTGGTTAGATTTGATACAACGTTTTCCAAAGCGTGAAAATATTTAAACTATCTTAATAGTTTGATCAACCGGAATCATCTGAGTTATTTTATGTTTTATCGACTACTACAACAAGTAAATAAATAAATTAAGGTTTATCAGCAATTTAATAATATGAATGAGCACGTTTAGCGATATAAACGTAATATAAATAACTTACGTTGACGAAGGTTGAGCATTCACGATCCAACAATTTTGTCTTCTCGAGATTTTCATTCCGAATCAGCAACATTTCGGTGGAAGAAGTTCTGACTATTTCTTAAAGAAAATTGTTATGAAATAGAGCAGGTTTATTTTTTAAAGTATTTGTCTTCCTTTATTTCAAAAGGAGCTTACAGCTTCGTTGCACTGTATTCACGAAAGCCTGAAGGTAATGAAATTTCCATATTTAGATTTATTTTTAGTATAAATAATATAAAATAAATGAACAAACGAATGAATAAATAAATACATAAATGAATGAATGAATGAACAAATAAATAAATAGATAAATCAATCAATTAAATAATTAAATTAATGAATAAAATTTAGGTCAACTCATTTTTACTATAGTGATGTGGCTTTGGTTAACTTGTCTGTTTCGTAAGCTACTCGGCTGCAAAATAGTCAAAAAGCGCTCAGGCCGTGTCATCGCCAAACAGGATTATGAAGTCTAGTCACAAGTGCGTGATCAGTCAAGAACTTGGTTGAGAATCAAACTGCAACTAAACGCAAATGGATGCTGGTATTTAAAGCATTCAACCTTACACCATGATATATTTCCAATCTTTTTGAATTGTCCGTGGAAGGGTCGAAAAATTACTGTCTACGGGGTCGTTGAAAAAAATATAAATTTACCGTGCATAACATGTACAGTGGGGCAAACTTGTGGAATAGTTTACCTGGGGACGGAAACTTAACAACTACTTCAAATTCTTTCAAGAAAGCTTTACCTTTGTTCAGCTTCCCACAGGAAACGGTTTCCACACAACAACACAGATTGTCAGTCCTTTGAACCATTTGCTATGCTATGATGAACTGGAAACCCTTTGTTTTTATGCATAGAATCCCCGACGAACTGTATTATGGGAGATGAAAGTGGTCATTATAATTTTTTTTTCTTTAACTGTCGTAATTTGTAATGGAATCGATGAACTTCCGATATTTAAATAAAATGTTGTACTGGCTATTAGGAAACAAATTAAGCCTTAATGCTACAAAAACTGAACAAATATTGAAACAAATGAATAAATAAATAAACGAATTAATGAATGAATAAATTAATTAACTAACTGATGAATAAATGAATGAATAAATGAATGAATGAATGAATGAATAAATAAATAAATGAATGAATAAATGAATGAATAAATAAATAAATGAATAAATAAATAAATAAATAAATAAATAAATAAATAAATAAATAAATGAATGAATGAATAAATAAATGAATGAATGAATGAATGAATAAATAAATAAATAAATAAATAAGTAAGTAAATTTTAAATAAGTAAATATATAAATAAGTAAAAAAATAAATGAATGAGTGAATGAATGAATAAAATTTTCAGGGTACTTTGAACCAGTTGCCCTGATTATCAATGATGTTTTTGTTAAAACGGAACAGCACTTTTAACTTTTTCATGCTTTTAGACCATATTCTTATATAAAAAATACCATTGTGCATGTCGGCAGAAATGCTCGAACAGTACCAAATTTTCTATACCATGTTAGAACATGGTCACATCCACTAAGCCAATGAGGGTCCAGAACTATATTACCTCTGCATCTCACAGTGTGCTAGAGAGTGAGTTTATGTAACTCATTACTATTCTCAACATGGAGAATACTAATGAGTCACATGATCTCACTTACTATCTGACAAACTATGAGATATAGAGGACTGTAATTCTTGACCCTAGTTGGACGGGTGCATGTGACCACGATCTATGACCTTGAGGCATTCTATATGTGCTCAGGATACTATATCCCATAGAACACACGGGTTCATTATCTAACCCTTACATAAAGGTTTGTTGAAGTCAATCTTCGTTGACTCTGAGGACAAAGATCTGCCTATCAGAAGCAATAATTCCAACTAGACATAGAGTTCTTCTAATTTGTTTTTCGCAAAATCTAAATGAGTTGAACGCATAATTTCAAATTTAAAGCTCCGGTTCAAAGACACCAGTGGTTGCCCGCCCCTATGTGTTGTAAGGTGTTGTGAGATGTATGTTGCACGACTCCTTTTTGCGTGTATATTTTAGCCAGTGTAGCAGGATCGATGGGGTCGTGTAAAATTGGTGGAGAATGCGGGCGAATTGTTCAAACCCGCAGAGAAACCGTAAGAAGATAGACGACAGAAAGATTAAAGATCCGAGACAATCAACCAAACAGGTACGACAATTTCTGCCCTATTTGCTTTGATACAGAACAGACAAAGAACCTGCTTGTCGTGTCGGTCAATTCTTTCTTTGTATCTTGTGAAATTATCGCGAGAACAAGCTGTCTTTTAAATTTTGTAATTCTGCGTTTGTTCGTTTCTTGTTTATAATTGTTGCCTTATTCTGTGTTGTCATTGTTGCGCGTAGTGGTAATATTTTAAGTGCCTCTTACATCAGAGTTATAGATATTCATTGTGTCATATTTGAGTCCCATCACCCGTAGTCGCAGTCGCGCTATCGCGCCAGTCAAATAGTTTAGGAGGGATATCGATAGGTTCAACCATGGAGCAGCCCGAGATTGCAAATAAGTTATCCGAATTGCTAGAGGTAATAAAAAGTCGGTGCAAACAAGCGAGCAAAATAAGGAGACGCTACTCGAAACCCATCAATTGGGCATTCAGAACCGCACAGACTTACTCAAATTACATGAACAATAACATGCTCAATTGGCAACACTTACGACACCAACTGGGGCTGCGCTACACCCTACCCCCTTTTACGGCAAACTTACTGATGGTTTAACAGCCTTTTTGAGTCATTTTGAACGATACTCTGATTTCTGTGGGTGGGATAACAAGAAACGTTTAAGAGCATTACCTCTTTATTTACAAGGCAATGCAGGTTTTTGGTACGCAAGCACAGACGCAGCAAAATTTGAAACATATGATAACCTAGTTGAGGCATTAAGAAATCAATTTAGCAATCCTGCATCCATTTGGCTCTGGCGTCAACACTTATCGGCACGCAAACAAGGGGAGACAGAATCCTTGACAAATTATGCCTCAGACATAAGGAGATTATACAAACGCCTAGGTTTACGTGACACGGAAGGCATGCACTATTTTATTCAGGGCCTCCGCACTGATTTGAAAGGTCATGTTATATTAGGTCAGCCACAAACCTTAGCAGAAGCAGAAAACTTGGCACAATTGGCTGTGTCAGCAAATACACCTAATTTAGTACAACAAAGACTTGAAGCTCAACTTCAATCAGTCGTTAAGAATCTAGAAACACTAGCCATAACACAGCAAACTAGTACACAAAATGTAGCCGCATATAACATGTCA
>JBAHVQ010200640.1:0-13282 GCA_036872915.1 Nanipora kamurai
ATCTGTGGCGTAATTTGATCCCGACTCCCGTTAATACGACCACCCCGTTAATACGACCAAAATATTTTGGCCGAACGATGGTCGTATTAACGGGTTCCACTGTACTGTCTTCCCAACCCATTATGAGTTCTTAATACTCAAAATAACGGAAAATACAATAAAACGCAAAATACGATAAAAAGAAAAATACGATAGAGAGTTGATGAGGGCAATCATACTAATCGCTATGCGTATCTGTTTTTCTGAGTTTTGAGAAATTTAAGAGTGTCTGATATCTCAAAAATATGAATTTAAATTTTTTAAGGAGCGTGGAACCTTTGTGGGAAGTATTTTCAGCGATACCTGATTTGTTAAATTTCCCCTGATTTTAGTATTTTATACTTCTGGTATTTTATTTTTGAATACATCAGAGTATTAAAATAGCTAAAAGCATTTTTCGTGCAATTTATACGGAAAAGACCCCTGGTTTTTACTAAATTGACTGGGTTGTTATGTTAGTAGTTTTGAAATAACGAACAGGACGGAAATTAGCACCCAGTTCCACCTTTATCTGGAACCACGACTAATTTTGACAAATTGCATGACGGCTGTAGCTTGCAAGGCTCTTAATCTGAGCGGATGAAGCGGATGCAGGAAAACAAGCCAAATGCTGGGGTTTTGGAATTGACTGCGAGCTATGATTGGTCCTAAGACTGTAAACCTTCAGCCAATCACAACTCCGGGAGGTTACCCACAGCCCAATCTTTTTGGAGTTTCTGTAGTGGTCAGTTTGTGTGCTTGATTATGTTAGTTAATTTAGAGTAAGTCAATATATATAAGTAAATCAAAGCCTGCTCAACATAAAGTTTAATAAAAACATAAGCGTAGAGTAAAACTTTATTAAAACAAGTTACGTTTTGGAGACCAGTCTTTTCTTCAGAACGAACTAAATCACCAGCGACAGAAACCTTTTATACTTTATCCTATAAAATTAACATGACTTAATCGAATTTACATAAAGTCGTGATATTCAGTCCAAATGGATACATGTTTTCAGTTTCTCAATCCATAGAGCTTCTCGGCGTGTTGGATCCCTCACATCTGTGACATCAATTATTTGCACTAATACATCCTCCAAACTCCGATGGTCTTCCTCCCAAAAATGAGTATGAAGAGACTCGCCACAAATATCTCTTTGAACCTCTCCATACATTTTAAGTGAACTTTTATGGTTGTTAAATCGAGTTCTAAATGACGTAATAGTAGTCCCCACCAATTGCTTATTACACTTCCTACATCTTATCATCTAAATAACGCCGCATGAATCACGATCAAAAGAATGATTGATGTGGAAAGACCGCTTTTCAACATTACCAATAGAAGTGGCTCCCGTTATTACATACTTACAAACCTGACATCTAGCCTTTCCACAAAATTAGAACTTCTGTTCTAAAGGTGGCAATTTTGCTCTAACCAAAACATCTTTTAATTTTTTTGGTCTTCTAAAACTAGTCATTGGAACTATAGTAAATAACTTCTTAAGTATAGGCCACATATCAACCAACAACTGTAATTCCTGGTAATTACTGGTTAAGTAACGAAACGTTAGTCAGTGAAATCATTTTTAAAGATATGGTTCCATTATGGCTTTATTTAAACTTGTTTGCTGGGCTATTGTATTTTTAACTAAACTGTAATTCCCGTAGGGTCCTATGAACATCCAAAAGAGCCGGGTAGTAGTCAAAGGTCAACACCACCCTATGTCCCTTTTCCAAATCACTGTCCTTCTTTCCTTTTCGAGTACTGAACCGATCATAACTCCTCACTGGACTAATTTGGTCATCAGTAAAATCCTTTTTATAACCTCTTTTGACGTTTATAGGATCCTACGAGAATTACAGTTGTCGGTTGATATGCGGTCCATAGTTAAGAAGTTATTTACTATAGTTCCAATGATTAGTTTAAAGTCCAAAAAATTTGAAAGATATTTTGGTTAGGGCAAAGTTGCTACCTTTAGAACAGGAGTTAAGGGAATGCTCTGTTGTGGAAAGTTGTCAGATTTGTAAGTATGTAATAACGGGAGCCACTTCTATTAGTAATGTTGAAAAGCAGTCTTTCCACATCAATCATTCTTTTGATTGGGATTCATGCGGCGTTATTTAGATGATAAGATGTAGGAAGTGTTATAAACGATATGCGAGGAGTACTATTTCGTCATTTAGAACTCGATTTAACAACCATAAAATTTTAATTAAAAGGTATGGAGAGGGTCAAAGAAATATTTGTGGTGAGCCTATTTATACTCATTTTTGGGAGGAAGACCATCGGAGTTTGGAGGATGTATATTAGTGGAAATAATTGATGTCACAGATGTGAGGGACTTCAGCACGCAGAGAAGCTCTATGGATTGAGAAACTGAAAACATGTATTCCATTTGGACTTAATCATTAAACCATGACTTCATGTAAATTTGATTAAGTTATGTTAATTTTACAGGATAAGGTATAAAAGGTCTCTGTCGCTTGTGATTTAGTTAGTTCTGAAGAAAAGACTAGTCCCCAAAACGTAACTTGTTTTAAATAAAGTTTTACTCGATGCGTATATATATATATATATATATATATATATATATAAGCATGCGGTGCTTTCTGTTTGTTATCTTTCAAGATTGTCCAAAGTCTTATTGACGAGACGGAGCTTCAAGTAAGTAAAATATAAACTTAAAACATTGTATTTTTTTATAGATCATGAAACGGATTTCGAGCTCATCGATGGTTCAAATTTATTTGAAAATTTTCATCTTTACAATAAGTTTTCGCTTTATTGTTGCTTCTATTCAAAACCATACTGCCCAAACATACGATGGTTTAAAAATGGAGAAGAACTGTTCGGAAATGACGAAAACCACCATATAAAAGAAGGTGGACGTACTCTTGATGTCTTCTATGCCAGGAGAAATGATGAAGGCGACTACTTTTGTAATGCTACAACTCCAGATGGCAGGAAGGATAGTCACACAATTAAAGTAACTCTTACATGTATGTTTGTTTTTTTCTGTATCAGAATAGTAGTTCACTGTCCAGTACTTTTGGATAGTATGGACTGATTATTGCTTTGATGTTCTTCATGGTGATATTAGGTAACAGTTGTTTATGGCAAATAAAATCGTGTTATTTTTTACACTGAGCTAAAGAACAAGTTAAGTGCCTTAAAATGTAGTACGGCATAATTGGTTAGAACATTATAGGTAGGCTCCGTACTCTTTCTTGAAGAGTGGAAAATGTAAACTATTCGACCCAAAAACATGCAATTAATATTTTTATGGTGAAGTATAAAACAGAACGCCATACATAGAAAAACACTCTAAGAACCGAAAACTGCAACAAAATTTTAAGTTCAAGTGGTTGCTATGGCAAATATGACGTTTCAAAATGGCTCGTAATTACCGTTCAATCTAATTTAATCCGAATTTTTGTCTTTTTTGATGAAACTATTCTTGTGGAATGTGTAATTGATAATCGAATTACTAATTTTAATTTGCTCTCGTGTGCAAAGTTAAAAATAGGACTTTTCCAGATGAGAGATAATTTGACCTGCGTATTTTCTGTTAAATCTCCCAATGAATTACTTATTACATAGGAAAATGTGGGATTTTTCAAATTTTGAGTAACTGAACAATTTTTCAAATTTAATTTGATTGAACATTAATCTGAAGCCAAGTTGAGATGTCCTTGTTTCCATAGCCACCATTAGAATACCCATGTTGTATTGCTGGATTGTCAGACAGTTTTCTTGGTATGACGTTTTATTCTCCTTCGAAAATATTCATAGGCATGTTTTTTGTTCTCAATTTACAATTTCCTTTTTTCAGAAAACTGTATCGAGCCACTTTAAAGAAACCACGGTTGGTTAGATGATTGAATTTCATACTTGTTGCTTAATGACTTCCATAGCTTGCCAGTCCTTCAAAAATAACGGTGGACCTATTGACTTTGTTAAAGTCGGTTAGCGACTGTTTTCATCTCTCAGCGAGATAGCGTCGTCCAGCTGATGTGAAAATGCGTTTAGTGCGTTGTACTCAGAACAACAACAATGATAATTTTTACGGAACTAAAAACTTTTCATTCTCTCGAGCTACGTTCACGTCAGCGACTGGGACTAGATTTAGACTGAGATTTCCCTATTGTGAACGCAATCGGACTGGATTTGAGTCCACCCTGCTGAGGTGTTCCGGAAAGAATCCCATGAAATATGAATGCAGTTAAACACGATTTGGACTCGGAAGAACTAAATTTGGTTTAAATAAACTCTTCATCTTTCTTTTTCTCTCTCGACATAACACTTTTACTGGAAGTCCAAACTCAATCCTAGTTAAGCTAATTACAATTTAAATCCACTCCAAATCTGGTTCGAATCCACTGATGTGAACGCACCTTTAGTATTGCATATGCAATTGTTTCGTTTAACCGTTTCACTCCTGGATTTTCCAAATCAAACTATAAATTATTCCATCAATTCAAGTCTTTTGAAAATGTATTGCAATCTGTTTATGCATGCCATTTCCATACATTTGATCGCTCGTATATGCGCGGTTATGTGGTTAAAGGGTAAAATGACGTACCAGTCGTTGAAGTTGTCGTCGTAGGTCTTAAAATGTGATCTCCAGTCAAAAAGGGTGTTTTTAAACAAAATTTCTACAGTGTAATATTTAAAAGACATACTATATATGGTGTTATATAGAAAAACTATTACACATTGCCATTTTCGTATTTTTTCCTTTTGGGTGCCGCCACGTAAGACTCTCAGTGACGGATCAATGTTGTTGAACAACGGAGCTTTAGTTGTCATAGTTTTGAAGTCATAGTGGTTAAAATTCCCGTAATAACGACAAAATTTGTTCCAATTGAAAGAAAACCCGCGTTGTGCATTAGTCTGTAGCCGTGGAGCAAACTCTACAGTGTTAGCGCCCAAAAGCAGAAAAATATATAAGAATAAAAACGCTGTATTCTGAAGACAAGAACAGTTATTCTACAACTACTAACATGTGTAAATTTAACACTTGATAGCCTTAATATAAAGACAGTATTTTTATAGTTGGGTTCCACTTTCGTGTCGCAATAATCTACTTTTTCTTTCTTTAAATTAAATGAACGATGAAAAGTCTCCACAATTGATCACTACGTCGAGAGTTCAATAAATTAAACCGTTTATTTTGTTTTTCTTTAATTTTAAGGTCCTTTTGGCCAACTCACCGCAATTTTTATGCAATACCGTCAAAACATCGTCTCTGATTATCTTCACCTGATGGTGTAATGTTTCGATAGTTTCGCTGTTTTTATAAACCCGACCAATTCGATAACAAGAGATTGTTGTTGTGGTCTTGGCCGTATTAGAGGAATTTGCTGGATCTTGTCGAAAAGTTTACTTAGCCATCTAGTTGTTGCTAGGTTGCAGACCTCCCCGCAGATAACTGAAAGCCCATCGTGAAGGCTGGGGCTGCAATGATATTCACGAAACTTTAATCCAAGGCTGTTTTGCTAAATAAAATCCAGAAATCCCTCCAGGATTTAAGTTCCATCCACCCCATGGAACTCTACGGTGCGTTTGTGTAAGTATATGTGTACGTACCCGCACTTGTAAGTGTAAGAGAGTATTACTTGTAAGTGTAGGTGTGCACGACTGTATGCCTGTGTGTGTGTTTGCGTTTGTGTGGACACGCACATAGGTAGGCAGTGAAGCAGATGAGCATATTTATGTACAAAACTAAATGCATATGTGACTACATGTAAATTTGTAATTGTGCATATGCACAATTGCTTTATTATTTATTATTTAATGTTTTCTTTTAGACCCATGTTCGAGTTCAGACAAAGCTTATCTCGAAGCAAATCCGGGAGGCCACACGACTATAAAAGTTCGGCGTGGATCTAGCCAGAACCTCACTTGTTCATTCTTCTGTGCCGGGGATCAATATTTTCCTGAATATGTCTGGAGAAATGGGCAGGGGAAATTAATTTCTAACAATTCGAAATACAAGATATCTTCTGAATCACCCTTGGGCGAGAATGCACCAAAAATGAAACATACCTTAACAATTATTAGCTTTACCAAGAGTGAAAACCTCACATGTGTACTGAGACAGTCGACTGGTCTGCTTGTCAGTCATACGTTCCATGTAGTTCCAAAAGGTACGCAAATTTATTATATTGTAGAATGAACTTATCTCTCTGTTTATTGTGTCTGTTTCTAACGAAGTGGACAAATGTAGTGCATCCTCATTCGGTTGGGTATCATCTTTGGTATGTTTTTGCAAATTTTCCTTAACATCGTAATCTAAGGTAGGGAGGAAGATTCTTCAATTAAATAAAGTAGTGAAATAATTACTAGTATATATAAAGGTATGGCTAAAAAAATAAAAGTAGAAATTTTCTTGACATGTAATTTGTCATTACTGCATGGTTAAATAAACAATCAGTGGTTACAAGTTTACGACGGTTGCTTGGCTGTGCGCCTTCCGTCTGGTCATATACCGTATTAAAATCTATATTATTGTGTTTTCGTCTCATTGGTCCATTTCATCACACGATTAGATTATGACTTGAAGCCTGACGTCATTTTTGGGTGAAACGTGCAGCGATACGGTAATACCCCGCTCCCTTGATCTCTCTTACATCTGAAAGGCGGACTGTCAGTCAAAATTGAAATCCAGAAGTGGCGAATATGGAGGTAGATTGGAGGGCATTAAACTATCTTTAGAAAATAGGAAACATTTTCGTGTTTCGGTTAAGTTATACAAATACAAATGGAAAAATTTACGAGGCCGAGAAATAGCGGTGAAAGCAGGAGCCAGATGGCCGACATCTGCCAAACTGCTACGAGTCTATCTACAACTCAAGAGAAGCACGACAAAAGATTTCTATTTCCTTTTCTTCGATAGCTGAAAGAAATAGTACAAATACTACTTCTTTTTTGCCATGATTGCATAAGCCTTGATCGCATTGGCTTGAGCTTTTTCAGTACAATAAGTACTGCAGAAGAACATCGCAGATTATATTTGCGACACATGCATTAAACGGATGGGAGTGCACTGCTTTAGTCCCCCTTAAATCCACGCCTGATTGATTTAAGTGTCAGGTTTAATACTTGTCAGATTGCAGACCTTTAAAGCTGTTTACACGAGCTATTGTTCCTGTTATTTTTATCGTCTGAATACATGCGGTCGAATAGAGTGACTTACAATTCCACTGCACCAATGTTGGGAATTTGCCCCCGGTTGTCTTCCCAACACTTCACACGTTTAGTTTAGTTTAAACTTTATTGTCATAGTTTTTCGATTCTCCCAACGTTTTTATTTCTTGTTATCCGTCTCTCTCTCCTTCGACAACCACGCCTTGTCACCTCCAATACAATCTCATTGGCTTAAATTTTAACCTATTAAATTACAGTTTCCGACACCATTTGTGCAAAGCTATTATTTCGTGAGGTATTCGCTCAATGGCATACTGCAGGATGAAAAAAATTGCCGAAAAAAATCGCCTGTACAAACTACCCTTCGGAAGTATTCATGTCAGTTACAAACAGTACAATAAGTAACCTTCGCTCTGCTGTCTGAGTCGATGTAGCTCATTGGTTGGAGTAGCGCGCCGGCGACCAGGGTCCGGTTGTATAAAAATATGATTAACTTCAACTATTATTTGTGCTTTATTTTAGCCAATCAGGATCAGAGAAGGAGTATTTAACCACGTTTTAATCACCGGACGGCCGACTAAATCGTGATTAAGAATTTTATACAACTGGCCCCAGAAGGTTACGAGTTTGGTCCCCGTTAAGAACAATTTTTGGTGTGTGTGCCGACAGTCAAGAAAATCTCCCATACGCACCATTTTTGTTTACTTAAAACCAATAAATGACTGGAGTTAGCTGTCCCACTTTAGATTATAGATCTGTGGACGTAGCCTGAAAAACCCGAGTAGAAAGTCGAGTCGAAAATATCCAGTAAAGTAATAGTTTTTCCCTTTCATGAAATTGCATTATATTTACTTCCGACAAGTAACATTTAATTTATTTTTTAACATTTTCATTAATTTAGTGAATAAGTGGATGAAAGCGCATAAGTGTGAAACCATGTAAGTCGACTGGTTGATCATTGTCATGATTTTATGAGAGTATTTTGTATTTTCTTTTCAGAATGCGAAGGCGATCCGTTCATTAAATCAGCAAATCATAGATATCAAGAAATCGAGAAAGGATCGAACAAAACACTCAAGTGCCAAATCTTTTGCTTTAAAAAGGAAAACGAACTCGTGTGGAAAAATGGGAATGGTGATAACATTACCCAAAATAGTTCAAAATACAAACTAACCAGAATGGAAGTGGAAAGAACTGATGCCACTCAGTCGTACTATGAAATAAGCTTGACGATAACAAATATCACGAAAAGTGAAAACTTTTCATGTCATGTGTGGTCAGTGGCAAATATGTCTAACAGAACTTTCCAGTTGTCGTTAGAATCAGGTTAGTCATTTAGTGCTTTGTACTTGGTGTTTAAGGTTTAATACTTTGTACTTAGTGTTTATAGTTTGGTGCTTTGCGTACAGTACTTGGTGTTTCCAGCACTGTGCAAAGGTATAGTGCTAACCGTGTGGACTTAGTGCAAAATTCACATTCCTTACAAGTCATCTCGATCTACCACCAATCGTTGTATCCACTCGACTCATCCTTATCCCGACCAAGCCAGTTTGTTGTGATAGGTTCCATCAAACCCGTGTGCTTTCACCACTTTGAGGCCTGCTATAGAATAAAATCGTCTAGCTTTAGCCAGAATAAAATTATAAAACATGTGCGAACATTAAATTTAAATGTACGAGTGCATGAATTCCTTTCCTGAGACATAATCTTTTCAGTTATTTTAGACCATCCTACCAGTAAGGTCGAAAAAATCTTTCTTAAGCCAACAGAATTGTTGATAGTGATCGGAGTCATATTGGTGGCCTTTGTGTTCGTCGTCATTCTGACCCTTGGATTCAGGAAGAGAATCAAGAGATTGCCTATATTTTATCACCCGGAGACCAAACGAGGTAAATTCTAATGTGCTGTTATTTCAGAAAATGGCACTTTTGAAAATTAATGGTAGAGAAGTAATTTGTCGGCTGTAATTCAGTGGCCTTAACCCTCGCATACGAGGTGTAACATTTCATACGATATAGCAGCAATTCCTAAACAGTATAGACCAAAATGAGATTTGAAGAGAGTGAGGTGCATTAGACCTAGTTTACAAGCTGTGCTTTACCAGCGCTGGCACAGCTCGGCACAGCTTATAAACAGAGTTTTTAACAGAGCCGAGCCGAGCTAAGCCGTGCCGCACGGCTCGCCACGGCTAAAGTTCAGCTTATAAACTGGTCAGCTGTGCCGTGCTAAGACATCTACTGTTTTGCTGCCTGTGAAAGACACATTTCGTGCTCGTACTTGTCCTTTTTTGGGGCTTTTATGCAGGGAGCAACACGGTATGTGACAGCTTCGTAAATTCAAGTCGTGCTGAGCTGTGCTAATAAAATATGCCTGCTCGGCACAGCTGATAAACTAGGCCTTCGGATTAGATCTAGGGTAACCACTAAAAAAATCAGGTCAGGATATATTTAGGTTACGTTCGCTAACCTACCACTGCATTGATATTTTTCCTCTTTGAATCACGATCCTCGTGTATGCCGTTCAGAATTTCATAGAACATTGCATGCAATGTTCCACGCTGTGTCCGCGTCGCTTCCTGTGCGAAATTGCGCATAGTTTAGTTTTTATCAATTTAAATTTATTTGTACTCTTGTTGAAACTGAACGTAAATCTTCTATTTTCCATTTTATATTCTAGACACGGCTATCAAGTACGACGCGTTTGTGTCCTTTAGCGAGGCTGATGGCGGTTCCTTTGTGCGTTCAAGCTTGGTGCCCATGTTAGAAGGCGAATGCGGATACACATTGTCACTGCATTATCGCGAGTTTATTCCTGGTCTGAGCATCGTGGACAATATCACTGAGTTTATCTACGATAGTCGTAAAGTTTTAATGGTAGTTACCCCAAAATTTATCAAGAGTGAATGGTGTATGTTTGAGGTGGAACAAGGGATTCGTCGCATGGTAGAACAGCCCAAGGCACTGGTGGTTATAATGTTGAACGAAATACCCGTCACTCAGTTACCCAGCAGTCTGCAAACATTACTAAGGAAGGTCACTTACCTTAAGTGGGATGCCAGCAAACTGGACAAAATGCGCGAAAAACTCACGTGTGCTCTAAGCAGGCCATTAACTAATCAAAGCCAAGCTGATCAGGTCTAATGAAGAGCTAGTAGCTGTATATGTGCGAGGGCAGGACCCTGCGCCACCAAATATTTTTCTACTAAAATTTATTTTTGTCGGAAATCTTATTATACATTCACGCATACGAATAGACGTGTAGAACTTAACTTTCAGTCTTTTTCTTTTCACTAAATGTCAAAAGGAGGTATAAACGATAAGTTCATCTTCGTGAAGCTCGTGTTCTCAGATTTTAGACTACTGTCGTGGCAATAGAAGTGTTCCTGAAATATTGTACCAATTGATTTACTGTGACCAGTTCATTTGAAGAAGTTCATTGACCAACTTCATTTTTGAATTTGATTGGTTCTTGACTCATAATCCTATTTGCTATTGGTGGCTTAAAAACCAAAATCCAATCATATGCAAAACAGGAAGTTATTCAACGGACTTCAACACTTGCATTGGTCAGAGTAGGCAAAGCAATTGCAACAATATTTTAGGAACACTTCTATTGCCACGACAGTAAATTGGCTGCATTAAATTATCCCTTTGGACTGGGTTTGGACATCCAGTAAAAGTGCTGTATCGAGAAAAGGAAAGAAAGATGTAGAGTTTATTACCAAATTAGTCCTAAAGTAAATGGTTTGAACGTGGGAAAATCGTGACATGTTTGTGGAAGTTGATCGTCCAGGTAAGTGTAGTCTTGAGAAAGACTGTTGGTGGAAGGGACTGACGTTTCGATAGCCTTAGCGCGGGTCATCTTCAGAGTCAAAGGAGTACTCTGAAGATGACCGCCGCTAAGGCTGTCGAAACGTCAGTCCCTTGCACCAACAGTCTTTCTCAAGACTACACTAATTTGTACGATGAATTTCCACAAACATGCCACAAATTAGTCCTCCAAGTCGAAAACCAATCCAACCGCGTTCACAGTTTATCGAAATCTTTTCAGATCACCTCAGTCGGGTGGTCGTTAATCCAGTCCGTATCCAATCTGACTGCATTCACATTAGGGAAATCTCAATTCAAATATTGTCCGAGTCCGCTGATGTGAACGCAATTTAGTCTACCGAAACTCAGGTCGCGAGCTCAGTTGTCGGTTCAGTATATGTGCTGTAGCCACGATACAGTACAGCAAAGACAACTGCAGGGATTTTTGCATAGACGCGTTGAGGGGGGTTGCAAGTTTCCTACTCAGCAGGTGAGTTCGGGAAATGCCCATCTCTTCGGAATCAATAGGATAGCTGCTTTGACGCCAGAGATAAGATGCTAATAATGTCAACGGGCAATCTAAATGCTATACACAAATGTTGTGTATGTGGGAGCTTGGTGTAATTATTATTGATTATTATTATTGGACGTTTCTCAAGCTTGCTTTATAAGAAAAATAGGTAAGCAATGTACACATATGTCTACTGCTGGAATAACTAGATCTCATGATTTGAAGCATAGAAACTGAAAGCACCCTTTGAGAATGTATAATCGGTAGTTAGTGCTATATTCGTGACTCACAGTCTGTTGAGTAATTGTATTTACCTTAAATCACAAAATGACAATTTGGCATTTGATTGGTAAGCAAACGGAGAAAAAAGGCGATGAAGCATTTGAAATAAAAATTTTAATTGACTCAACATTTGTATTCACAACATCGCAACGTTCGTATGAAAACTAATATCTAAATATTTATTAATAGTATCTGTTAATAGGATACTATCTTATCTATTAATAGTATACTGAAAATTGCGACGATTTGGCTGATCAACCTTTGTGTTAAATTTTTTTAGGCTCAGATGTCTCATATCAACTTACAACGGTGAGATTCTCAAAGTTGATATTTTGCGCATAAAGTCATTAAAATCATTCTTAGACGCACGAGAAAATTACTGCATTCTGACGGGTTGAGTAGAGTCCAAAATCACTCGTATTGTAAGACCTTAATTGCACTCGTTATCATGTGATTACCTACACATATTGAATGTTAATTCATAAGTATTAGTGCAGTTTTGTTTAAAAAGGAATATTTCAAAATATGTTATGGCAGCCAATTTCTGCTCGTGTGTCATGTTCTGCTTGTATGGCAGCCAATTACTGTTTCAACTGGAAGCCGACTTTCACCCGGCCATTTAAGTAGAATTTCTACAGTATTCTGTAATAAAAATAACATACAAAGACCTGGTAAAAGCAGACGTAGTTTTTCACCCTCACAGACTTCTTTTCACTTATTAAGCTTCGTACAGTTTATTTGAGCATAAGTGCCCAGGCTTTCCCTAGATACTTCGGATCAAAGACCAAAATCTGATCAGCTCATTCCCTGTGTGAAACTCAAGAAGTTACCACTGGAGCAGGGAATTCGAAAGCAAGAACTTTGCTGGTGGAGGTTTGGTTAACTGATGCCGTTGCTATATGTGGGGGGGGGGGGAAACAACCCCAAACTATATTAACAAATACATTTATGTATAGCCAGAGATTTCAAAATGCCGGGAGGGTAGATAATTGGTGCTGATGTACCAATGAGATATATTCGTAACGCACCAACAGTGGAAACGTGATGGGGTGCGGTAATGTAGCGGATTTGAAATATTAATTTGACTTCTTGTTTTATTGATGCATCCATACTGCTTACACATGTGTGCAGTGGGCCAAGTTTAGTCCCAGTTTTTTTTCAATTTTGTGATGGCTATTTTAAACTAAATTTATTGTGGAAGATAATTTGTTCTTAAAATGGTATCGAAAAAGCCTTACGTAGCGACGAAATCGTGAATGTACCGACAAACCTTTTCAGCGTGAAAAGTAAGAGAGAGCTGTCCTACTACACCTCTTGACCTTGGCTACATACATACATACATACATACATACATACATACATACATACATACATACTACATACATACATACATACATACATACATACATACATACAAACATACATACATACTACATACATACTACATACATACATACATACATACATACATACATACATACATACATACATACATACATACATACATACATAC
>JBAHVQ010200672.1:0-13275 GCA_036872915.1 Nanipora kamurai
ATGATACAGGTAGTATCTAGAAAGGTTTTAGGAAAGCATCTAAAAATTTTGACAAAATAACGATTTTTTATAAAATTGAATTTTTTTGGTAGTGGACCCCCTTAATTTTTAAAAAAAAGAAAAGTATTTGAACGGTGCAGTTATAAGTCAAGTGGCTCTTCGGCGCCCACCTATGTGCGACAAGTCTTTCTTTTCAAGCCATTTTACTAAAACATGGCTAATCAGTAAATTATTATTTTAGCTTATTGTCACTGGACAGGGACTGAAGTTTAAAAAGGTTTTGATTAATTTACGTTTTTACCTGGAGGGGTGACAATAAAAAGTGATTTCTTCCTCAAAATTTTCTGCTTACATAGCTCGAAACCTCAGAAAACGTTCGACTGGTTACTTGTTATGTGTCATACTTCCGACTCAAGGCGAGTCGTCGGAAACAAAAGCGGTCAGCTATGCACTTTTTATATAGTAGAATTCCAGACGCAAATCCCGTTCGGGAACCCTCGCCGATGGTCTGCTAGCCTGCCACCGGTTCTGAAACGTTTGCGTTCGGCCCTGAATATCATTAAATATTGTTGAATCTAACTTTTTTTAATGGTGTTGGACTGGGTGACCAAACGAATGTAACATGTTGCATCATCTAGACTCGACCTGTGACGAGGCTAAGATTTTAGGCTAAACAATCCCCTGCTCTCGCCTGACGCGACTTGCTGGGCGTGAGGGAGACCAACAATGTCGAAGTACGCGGCCAAAGGAGTTACACATTGTCGTTAACACCTGAGAACAAAAAAAAACGTTGAACGATGTTCCATCGAATGTTTGGTGGATATCAGACTTCGTTGAAAACTATACAACGTCATGCAACCGTGATGGCCACACGAGCTGTTGCATTCAATATTGTTGAACGATGTTCAATCGCAATATTGCATCCTTTGGCTAGGAGCTTAAGAAGATGCTAAAATTATACGATACAAGTTCCAATTCTGCACAGTTATCCTAGGCTTCTGGATTATTCACATTGTATAAATGCTCAAATGAAAACCAGCCATCATCCAATTTGGTTGGCAATATAAAACAAATCGTTGGTCGCTCGGGTAGTTCAGTTAAAGTTAATCGGTAATTACCTGGATTGTTTTGTGTGGTGTGAACACGGTTTAGAACACCAATCACACCATAAATGTGGAATTTTTCTAAAGAAAACTAAAAGTTAATTTAATAGCTCATAAAGGCTCTCTCACTCGAACCACTGTTCGAGGTCTTAATGTCACAGAGACTAAGTACTTTCGTTGGATCTTCAGTAAATGGATGAGACTTTCACATCACGCGAACAACGAGGTTAAATCGCTGGCCTTTGAATCCTCTATCAATATGTAGTCTCGTAGGCTGTGGTAATCCGCTCACCAAAGAGTGTGAAAGTCAAATAAATTTAAATTAAATAAATCATAATCGGTTTTTATTTCTTTTTCTTCTTTTCCACTTGTTTTCATCTTGAGAAGCTAATCCAGAATTAAGTGCAGGAAAACTCCACCATGGAAAACTAAGGAAATCCCTTTAAGTATGTAATAAGTGAAGTTATTGTGCGAACGCTACGTTAATTATTTATTGTTAAGCTTTCTATTTGTTGATTGAGGGCTTCACAAACAACAAACGGTGTTGACACAAAAGAACTCCACTTTTTATATCAACTATCACCGAGTTTATCTATCAGGATTTTTTCGCTTTCAGAGTTGTTGTTGCCAGGGAATTGTGGGTATAGTTTAGTTTTGCATATTTCGGCTGCTATTAAACGCCAGAAGCAACCAAAAAACATGCAGCAATAGCAAAATAACATGGAAGATATGGAGGCTCCAACATGACGGAAAAATTCGGATTAGAGGATAAGGGTTTAAGAGTTAGAAACAAAATGAGATTAGGGTTACTTGTTATAGTAAATTTTGCTGGACCAACCTCATTGATATTTTAATTCTTAGATATCTTTTCCTTGGTTTATCTTTGTTTGGGTTTGAGGTTGCTTGCACGTAACATTAGTGCCATTCATTTTAAAAATCTGCTTCGCTATACAATTGAGCAAGGAGTGCAATGTTGCGTGCAATGTTACCAATGGCGGAGACACGACATCGTTATTAACAGTAAATTTGATAAAGTTATCGTTGGTAGTGCCAGATTGTCGGCAAAGTAATTCATTTGTTGATGGAGTTGGTTTCAATTTGGGACTGGTATACGCTTGTGAAAATAATTTGGTTTCAGTCCAACTTTATGAAATAAATAATTTATGATCATGTAGAATTGTTGACGTCAAAATGGTATCCATTTTCCAAGAAATGGTAATGTTCGGGCAATTTTCCGATTCTGATGTGAAGGAACCTATGAAATTTGAGCACTTGATTTGATAGCTGATTATCGGCAGATCATACTTTGTGTGGTTTAGTCTTTTGGTCCTGGTACAGCTTGGCCAAAGGTCCAGATTGTTATATATGCCTCCTCAATTTTTTTTTTTGGACTTCTCTGCTTATTCTTTCTAAAAGCCATTTAATGTTTTGTTGTTCACTGTATCGTCGGGTTAAATTGGAGTTTTTGCTGTAGTTGTACGTTGGTCTAGAACATCAAACTTTGGCAAAATATTCGAAAGGTAATGCAAAGTTGCCTGATAAAGAAATGTGCATGAATGCACGCTTACATTTAGAAATTAAATTTATGATCAGATTTCAGGATTAGGACTGATGACGTGATTAAAGAACGAACTAGCTCAATTGGCGAACAATTATAATATAATTCTAAACGAAGCACTTTGCTGAACTAAATGGCCGATTAGACGAATTTACTTCCATGTTTTAGTTTGATACACATGTAGTTAGCTTAAGCTGGAACATTGAAGGTAAACAAAGTGTTGTAACTCAAGTTCCTGGAGGTATTGAACCTCAGATCATCGACGTCATAATAAATGATAAATTTTGACCCCTACCGAAACTCCAGAAAGCCTTGGTTCAAGTAAAGGGTACATGTAAGCTAAAAAAATCGCTCGGCAACGATGGAAAATGCGGGAGACTACTTCGTGTATTCGTGTTGGGGTTAGGCTTGCATGAATACTCGCCGAGACGTCGTTCCCGGAGGCAACTATCTAGTGTGATGGCAGAGTACACGATTCTTGTATTACTGCAGGTGTTTTCATTGAGTTCAGTATATACTGTATGCCCATTTCATTTTATTAGTGTGCCACTTTCATAAACCAAAAAGTTGGCAAGTATGGGTTAACGAGGGTTTTATCCAGTAGGAGGGAGGAAGTTTCTTACCGAGCACTTCAGCTCCCCCCTTTTCCCCTCCATGGAGGCTTTCTCGTGGTTCTTACAAACATCTCTGGTCGGCGATGTACGCACGCGGAAGGGCACTTGAATCACTTGATGCTGAGGCTCACGCAGGCAGAATGCAAGAGAGAAAGAAAAGAAGCTTCTGCTCTCATTTTCCCTTTTCTCGCCTTCCTTCATACGCATGCAATTCTGCCCTTCCCACTTCCTCCGTGCCCATACCGCCTATCCAACGATTGTACGACGAAGAAGCCTCTGTGAAGGGAAGCGGTTTCTCTTTAATAAAATAAGTTACTTCAAAACTATCAGGCATAAACAGCTGATAAACTGACAACATGTAGACCAATCAAAAGTCGTAATTGACAAGCTAAATGGTATATATTAACAGATAACCCTAAAAAGTGGTATTCTTTGCTGCTCTTGGAACAGATCACAGTTTTAATTGCGGATGAGATCTTTGTTATCATTTAACCCAGTCAAAACAATTTTAAATCAAACACTTGTATTAATTTACAATATTGCATTAAATATCATCATTTAATTACTTTGCCTTCGCAGAAGCCAACAAGATTCGTTGATAGTCAATGCTGAATACGAACTTAGTTCATGTGGGAGCTTGGTAAATATCAGACGACTAGTGGACGTTTGTCAAGCTCGTTCTCTCAGAAAAACGATTTCTGAGCCCTAGACGGGAATCGAACCCGCAACCTTCTGATGACCGGTGAGACGCTCTAAACATTGAGCTACCCGCACGACTCAGATGGTGAGTGGAGGTTCGTCATATGTACTACCTGAGCGGAAGTCACGACATGATAATAATGATGGAAATACTTAATGCTGAACAGAAAGTTTGTTCATGTAGGAGTTTGGTAAATATCAGACGACTAGAAGACGTTCGTCAAGCTCGTTCTCTCAGAAAAACGATTTCTGAGCTTTAGATGGTTAGAGCGTCTCACCGATCATCAGAAGGTTGCGGTTTCGGTTCCCGTCTAGGGCTCAGAAATCGTTTTTCTAAGAGAACGAGCTTGACGAACGTCTTCTAGCCGTCAAGAATCGTTAAGCAGAGTTGTGCTTTCTAAACGTTAGATAATACGAGTAAACCTAGCCGCGGGGGGCGAGGGAAGCGACCGCCCCCCAAAATCCCCTCTTGTCCCCCTACGACTTTCCATATTGAAAAGATTTATATAAAATTTTCTTGTCATTCGTGTCCAATGACTTACCGTATGAGCAAAAACGATTAAATTAATAACAATATAAGTCGAGTTCTTCCAATTAATAAAATAATTTTGAAGATTAAAACATTGATACATGTTAGCATGTTTAATTAAACATTTAAAAATATACATAAGCATTACACCAGTAACATTTTTACACCGGCATTTTCTCCTCCAAAATAAAAAACCTACCCCCCTAGATTCCTGGCTCTGGCTACGTGTCTGCCTCAGTGACGTACTGTTGTCTATCAGGAATAGGATAGTTTTTGTGAAACGACTAGTGGACGTTCGTCAAGCTCGTTCTCTCAGAAAAACAATTTCTGGAGCCCTAGACGGGAATCGAACCCGCAACCTGATGACCGGTGAGACGCTCTAACCACTGCCTAAGCGGAAGTCACGATATGATAATAATGAGGTAAACTAAGTTCGTGCTCAGGGATAGTTTTTGTGTTAGTTTACTTTGTGTGAACCTAGGTTTTATTCTGTGCACTATAGCGGATGACTTTACTAACTGCCAAATGGAAACGTCTGGACAGAGTTGACTTTAAAGACAAACCGCAGTCATTTAAGCTCTAACGACGTCACTACAACAGAGACCGTAGAAATACTCTCATACTCACATGTTTAGAGGATGAATGGCGTTGAGGATCCTCTAGATACTAAAAATAATACACCTCCTATTTTTCCAGTAAAATCCTTTTGTAAACCAAGTCCTCCAAGATGTTCACCTCGTGTCTTCGTGAACTTCCAAGTCGTCTAGGTAACCCGCACAGTCTTCGCTCCACCTTCACCATTCCCTTCAAAATTGCCAAAAACCGAGAAAAAACATGAGCACGGGGCAAGTACGTGAATACTTACTAAAACTGCCGAATAAATAGCAAATGGTGTTCGAGCAAAAATAATCTTGTCAAGGGTAACTTGGCGTCTCGTTTTACTTTAGTTTGCATTGCTTTGCTTTACTTAATTTTTCTACTACTTTACTTTACTTGATTTAACTTTACATTAGTTTACATCACTTTACGAAAGAGATGGGTGGCTATACAATCGCTCAGTAAGCTAAAGTGAACGTAAGAATATATACTTTACAAATAACTGTCTTTCACTGACTTACAGTAGCAATTGAGAAGGGGAACGCTTGCGGTCCAGGTCGTTGTAATACGAGCCGTTGTCTGTTGGGAATGTTTTTTCTGTTATTTTACGGTCTACTGTTATTGCATAAACAATTCAACAGTCGACATGGTTGAATCTGACATTAAATTTTGCACTGTTTTCTGACCTTTTTCGACCGTTTTTGTGCGCCATTTTTTACTTGAAAAAACTGTGGACGATGTCAAACGACAGCATTAAATCGTTTATTTCCCAAAAAGCATGACAGTGCAGCCGACAGTGATGGATAGTATGTCCAGGGCTTATGACTGGCTGCGAAAACTTGTTTAAATAATTAAATTTTATGCTAAATAGAAAGCATGTTTGCAAATGTTTGTCCCAGAAGTAATCTCCACGTAACTGTGACCTTGGTGAGAACAAAGAAACAGTGTTTTTATTTTTGAAAGCTTGCGAAAACTAACGGGGATGACTGACGGTGTACTTGAACAACTTATTCCTAGTCCTTATGCAAAATGTACTACAAAAATTCACTGTCCTATGCCGAAAGGCAAACAGCAAGTAAAGGTAAAAGGATATAACAAGAAAAAGAAGTTCTCACGTTAAACTCGAACGGGAAATAACTGCCATAATTCTAAATAAAACAGAACGCACAGATAACGAGGGGTCAGTCGAACTCTACAAACACAAGTAACTCATGCGGTTTGCCGAAGTTCATGAACAGGGAACTCAAACGTCTCCAATATTTTCTCTGACCTGGACACCTGAGATCCACCTAATGAAAGTCTTCAAATCCTGTATTCCCTAATTTGCTAATTCAAGATAATTTAATAAGTTGCCGAAGTTCGTAAACAGGGAACTCAAACGTCTCCAATATTTTCTCTGACCTGGACACCTGAGATGTACCTAATGAAAGTCTTCAAATCATGTATTCCCTAATTTGCTAATTCAAGATAATTTAATAAACTATTTAAAGGCAGGTGTGGAAACAACTCATCTTAATCAACCCACAGAAAGAAAACGTCAGCTTCCACGAATAGACAAATATGGAAGTAATATAGCCTATAGGATTCTTCCACTCCTGTCCAGAATACTTGAATGGTTAACATTTACTTTGTAATATATTGGGATCACGATGATATCATTGTTCGTGCAAAATCGGTGAGGTTATCTTGATGTGTCGTTTCTTGTCTTAATTTACTGTCTTTTGGTTCTGTTAGATATCCTAATTAAATTTTCGACTTGTAACTAGTTTCTACAATTTTATAAGTATGAAATTTCCTGCTTATTACCTTCACGGAATGTCATAATGTTATCGAAAAAACCAGGACTTGGGTAAGTGCTCCAACTTGTCAATGAACAATACTATAGGGGATGGATCAAGTGAACGTCTATACCGACGTCCATGAATATGCACGCCCTTTTTGATTTCCTAAAATGAAACCCGTTCGTTTTTTTACAATTTTCTCTTCTTTTACAATATTTTGTCAAATGATGCGTTTGAATCATACAATTGAACACCCAGAACTCGTATCTCTTTACCTTTTCTAAACTGGAACACGCACCCAAATAGGATTTTTGGAAGGGTGTTCCAGGTACTCTGATTGGGTCTGGTGTATGCTCCCACGGAATATTTTTGAATTCTTAAACCTCTAAAATGAGGTTTCCGGCAATTTAGGACAACTTTTTTACAAAAATTATTTCGTCGATGTATTTTTATGGCACACAAGATGGTTATTAGAAGATAATCTCTGTATTTCAAATGTTTGAACGGGAGGGCTTCCTTGACAAGTAAATTTGTCTGGTGTTAGCCAGTGTCAGTCAAATTGTCTAGCATTAGCCAGGGTAAAATCGTTGAAGGCTTGGGTACAAGGATTTACCAGACTATTGGCTGTATACCGCGAATTTAGTCGATATCAATCAATAATGCTTTCTATTGGACAAGCAAGAACTTGTGACTTATTTATATCTTACAAGAAGTTTGTTTAGTCGACGAGGACTCTCGCGATAAGCCAAAATAGCCTCGCAGCAGTGAAGAAAGTTCTGTAGACTCACACATTTCAGATTGTGACGATTATATTATCAATTTTCTGGAACCTCACTCAAAACCATTTCCTCTCCCTCAAAAAAAAATTTTCTCCTTGGATCTCGGCGACAACGAATTGGAAAATTAACCTTGGCGAGAAGTGGGGGAACAAGTCCGCCCAGTCCCCAACGTGGTGCCGCCACTGGTCCCAAACTAAAGAGTTAGAAATCTGTATCATATTCTATATGGCAACTTATCATTCTGCTCCGGCTAACGCGAGACAATTTTACTCGTCAGGGGGAGACTTCCTGAAAACTCCAACAATGAAGGGTTAAGAATTCATTAACTTCTGTTAAAAAGCATAGTTTGGTTAAAAAAGCACAAGAAAACGTAAAATACTAACCGCTATCTAATAATTTTAGATAGGATGTGCAAATGATGATTTTGTTTACAAATATACGAAGAGACTGTTTACGGCTTATGTCAGCCTCGGCTTATTTTCTCTCGTGCAAACGGACCTAATGTGTTTAACTATCGACAAATGTTAAAATACAATTGAGTTCTTCGCCCTTTTCTGTGCTGTGAACGTGGTGACCACGATGGCAAATGGCGTTTGGCAAAGGTGTTGAGGTGGTTTTCGGCGATGTTTTAGCTCATAATCTCAGGTAGGAGGGCTCGACTGGTGGCATGTCTGTTTAGTGTGACCGGTGTACATTTTTTTACAAAATGATAACTCACTATGATGAAGGGTACTTGCACGGGGCATAAAGGGGCCATGCGTAAACGCTGCATTGCCATAGACTGGACCGATAGTCAGTCATGTACCGACGTGAACCATAAAGAACAAAGGGGCCTGGAGTAGAGAAAGACAGAAAGCCAGATAGGTGGAGATCTTATTAATAAATCATTCTGACTTTGTATTTTTCTCTTTTTTTACTATTGTTTGACCCGTGCAGTTCACTGATATGACTGTTAAATTATAGTTTCATACCCGATAATTTACCTACTGTTTAAGGAAATATTTGTTGTGTTGCCTGACAGAAGTCAGAACTCCAACGTATCATTACACCGCTTAGACATCTTGTAGTATGTGCACGTATCGTGAAAATCATGCACTGGTACGTGTTAGCTATTATGCTTCCGACTTCAGTGAACGAGGATATTATTCTTCGTTTCTTCACAAAAGGTATGTAAGAAAACCTCTGAACAACCCAAGTTAAGAATCATCCTCAGGGTAATATGAAACGATAAATTTACATTTAACCTACACTGCTCGAGTCAGCTTTTTCAGTTGACTTCAGCAGTGTAGGTTAAATGTAAATTTATCGTTTCATATAATCCAAGTTAAACAGGCAAGATTCTTTTATTAAGGGGTTTAGCAATCACTTCCAAACTGGAAAAACAGCAGAAACGCAGATAATCCGGCCACGTTGTGAAGAATATAAACAAGGCCGTGTTACAAAATTCGAGCAGCAACTCTTCGCCCGACTCAGCAAAAACTAATAAATTTGAATGTATTTTGTCAACCATTGAGCCAATTGAATGGCGTGGTCCTCCGATGGGGGCACGTACCCCGACATTCCCCGGAGTCAACCCACTGATGCATCCTCACGCCCGCACACTCACAGAAACCCGTTTTGGGTCATTTGATTCCCATTTTTTTCGTCAGTTTCCGATTTGGGTCAGTCGCTCAGAAAAGCTCTTACTTCCTGCGAAGTTAACAAGCTTTAAATCGTCCATTGATATCAAACTTTCTACGTATTTTCTTCTAGCTTTAATTTTTAGCAATTGTTGTGATGGTCGTCGCCACCTTGCCTGCACTATCGCATCTAAAGTAAACATTTGGCCGCCTCCACTAACTTATCCGTCTGGAATTTTGATAACGTAATCTAATAACTACTTAATATTAGATTAACACAAATTTCCCGACAATACTGTGTTTGTTTTATCTTCGTAAATTGTTATTGTAGTCAACTGTCTGCAAAATGCAGCTTCCATCAAACAGACACATGACATAATGCGCCGAAAAGGCGTTGGTGGATTTAAGAAATCGCCGAAATGTAATTAAAGGTGAGAGAAAAGTTGTCATTAATTCAGACTCAGAAGTAGAATATCCAATTACAAGTAAGGAACCACACCTTAAAACTGAAAAAAACCCTGTCTTTACCACATTTTTTCATCATCAAAGTCAAATGCTACTAGAAACAAGTCTATGAAAAACTCCACCTGGTTTTCTTGTCATTCTGCGTTTCTCTCCGACGAAGGACCTTCGCTCGCAACGTCAGTTCTTCTAGATCTAAGTTCCGCCAGTTTCCCAATCCTTTTGAATTTCTATAAGTCATTAGATGCTGCCTACGCAGCAATCTACATTTATATCATTGTTTCAATTTCAACTAAACATTTTACACGTTATTAATACGTTACTCAAGGCTTTCTCTTCGTTATACTTTTCTAGATATTCCGACCGTTTGATATTCCAAAGGCTAGTTCTTAATATCTGGTTCGACAGAAAATGTCAGAAGTTAGACCCCAAAATAAACATTGTGTTAGATATTAATTATCGTGAAAGAATTCTTACATTCTATCTTTTTTAGGGCCTTAGGCTTAGATTATTCGAGTCGATTCACTGATAAGGTCGTTGATATGCATTCTGATTTATGAGTGAGGGAAAGAATAGTATACGAAACAAATAACCAGAATATCTGCTTAGTCAAATTAACATCATCACAAAGAAGAATTTATGTAATTCAGACGTTTTTAAAAAGGCTTTTACACTTTATATCCATGTATACAATTAGAGACACCGAACCATCTGTAACTCCTTCCTGTCACCGTAAATCTTCACTGATTTTACTTTGACTAACGCCATTTACTCTGACTCTGACGCCATTACTTTGACTGACGCTATTTTGCTTTGACTTCACAGCAGGAATGAATAGTGTATTTGCTTTTTAGTTTAAATGACTCAGACGTTATGCTATAGACCTATTAAAAAAATTGGCTGCCTGTTTAATATTTTTCATGTCTGTTTAAATTATACAAACTAGCCTCTTTCCTGCGAGAAAATTCTTTTGAATTATCAACACAAGAACGGGGCTAGTTAGGCTAATTTAAAAGACATAAAAGAATGTTACATTGACGGCCATTTTTGCATTGGATCTATATGGCCAAACAACCGATAGCGATCATATTAAGGACCTTTAGATTTGGCAATGAGTGCAACTGCTGCTACGAGATTCGTCCTTTGTACGCTTTATGTTTTTTGCCACTCTTGCTTACCTAACACGTTGAAGCTTTAGTTTTTTAACTATATCGTAGTCTGTCTGGTGGACCCATCAGTATTATCAGCAAAATTATTTCGAGTTGCATTTTTATTCTAACTACCAATTTCAATTAAAAGCTGGTTTTTATTTTCATTTTAACGATGAGAACTAATTGAAAATTATTTTAAAATATCGCAATGATACAAAAAATATATATATTTATACAGCACCGTCGTATCAGAAACATTATATCACGTAGCAGAAATATTGCCTTTGGCCTTATAACAGATCTTATTTGATTAACCATCCATAAAAGTCTGACTGGAACAAATTAATAGAGTTCTGGTACATTACACTTGACAAACGAGGTGTACAGATAACAATTCTTTTACGGCTGGATAAATTGGCATGAATTGTTAAGCGTCTGACTTCACAAATATGTTTTTTTTCCTTTGATATTAGAAACAGACAATTTGAGTCTTTCATTTAGTTTTCTAGTAGGCCTTCCTACTTTCATTACTAAAAGTTTAACTGAAAAATAAATGGAGCTTTTACAGCTCCAGCTATTCCAACGAGCTTCCAAAACTCTGTGAGCTTAGTGCGGGCCTAGTTATAGGATTTTAGTTGCACATGCGGTGGTTAAAGTGCAAAATCATAAAATGCAATCAGTTAACCCAACAGGAAAGTAAATTGCAACAACTGATGAACCAGGCGAAAATCGTAGTTAAATAATAAAAATTAACCCTTTTCTGACCGAGGACATTCATTTCCCCTTGACGAGTAAAATCGTCTGGCGTTAGCCAGAGTAAAATACTAAAGTTTCCGCAGGTAGCTGAGGGCCTATACGGTCAGGAAGGAGTTAAACCCTTGTTAAGTCCCAGCAAAGAACACGGAGAACAGCCATAATACCACGGTTTAATTATTAAATATTAATTTTTTAAATATTAAATAAGGTTTAAACCGTATTTAATACTAACGTTTCCTTTCGTTTCATGGTGTTTCGTTTCGTTAGTATTAAATATGTTTTAAACCTTATCTGGGGTTAAGGCCATTTTCCGTGATCTGCTTTTAAACCAGGAAAGTAAACTGATTTTACCGGTATTCTTATTTTGTAGTCTCTTGAAACAGTTGTTAGCTTGCCACCATTTTGGTCATGTTTACACCTGGTCCCCCTGGGCGTGCGCAAACATTTTTCTAATGAGTCATCTTTTTTAAACTTCAAGGCTTAAAGCCTTGGTCAAACGGTGTACGGTAGTCAATGATAGAATGAGGACTCTTTTTCTCCCCTAAATATCATCAACTATAATTAAGTATCGTTAACTATCATCAACTATCGCCAACGATCATCAACTATCATCAACTATCGTTGACTATCGTTGACTATCGTATAAACATCATCAACTATTGTTAACTATTGTAAACATCATCAACTATTGTTAACTATCGTATAAACATCATCAACTATTGTTAACTATTGTAAACATCATCAACTATCATTAACTGTCATCAACTGTTATCAGTGCGTGGTCAAACGGGAAAAACTCGACTATCAAGAAAAATTTGAACATACTAAAAGTCAATGGTAGTCGATGATAGTTGGTGATAGTGCATGATGGTAGATGATAGTTTCAACTATCTCGGACTATCATGCGTCCTTTGACCTAGGCTTCAAGTGTATTTGAAACAAACATTAAGTTTATTTTATTTCGAAGAACTTTTGAAAATATAACGCCTTCGACAGTGTTTCTTAGGATTTTGGCTAATTGAAAACTAAGTTATATCTCGAAGTATATGCAACTAAATCACGTGAAACTCCATACGATGATTTATACTACCAAATAGCTTCATGTCAAAATATTGTCGTAGTAATGCATTAGTTCCCAGACCCTTGGAGTCTATAAAATGTAGTTCTTTCGTTTCTAGCCCATTTATGTGCACTTTTCTTCGTAAATGCTTAGGCATGAAACCTTCATTTATGCAAAAAAATCAAAACAGCTTAATGATAATCTCTTAGAAGTAGACCTAAATTGATAATTTGTAAACATTCGGGCCAATGTTGTTGAATGTCAGGTGTATTCGTACTTAACCCTTGGTATAACCCTTGGTATTCGTCCCTACTTGCCATATGTAATATTAGATAATTAGCCATGATAAAAGACACCAGAAACAACAAATCTCTTATAATTGTCTGAAAAGTGAAAATTGAAGCAGGAGAAAGGAGGAAAAAAGTCGTCTTCGCATCAAGGAGCGCTGTTGTTTGATTCTCTTTCTAACTAAATTCGAAACGAAAATTCATTTACAGCATTTGCATGTCATTTAAATAAACACGAAGTTCATTAACGTTTTACACTATTCAAATAAGTACAGACAAA
>JBAHVQ010200703.1:0-13271 GCA_036872915.1 Nanipora kamurai
CACCATAAACTGTAACATCTAACCTGATGAAGGAAGTAGATCTTTCGAAACATGTCGTTAAAATTAAAAGAAAAACTCAAAAACGTCGTGAATTTTATGAGAATTATATGCCTACTAATTCTGTCAAGATCTTTTGATAAATATATATATGTATATATATCTGCATGTCTATAGATTGTGTATATATATATACATATATATATATATATATATATACACACACGCGCATATATACATGTACATACATATATATAACAAGGAGCAATACCCATCTCAGCCAAGTCAAGCTTGACATAAAAAATTTGACTTTCACCAATACAGTAACAGTGACCCAGTCTCTTACATGTCACTTAATGAATCTAAAAAAAAAAATAATCACTGAAACCTTTTCTTCTTTCCTTCCACTTGACCTAGTGCTTCTGAAGTGCTGGTTTTAGTTTCTTCCTTTTTTTTTACTTCATACATACTGTATGCATGCTAAGATAAAAATTTTTGTTCTTTTAATCAAATTGTTAGTTGTGGTAATTGGAGTTGTGGTATCTTTTTGTCATATGATTTTTGAAGCCTCAAACTCCAGTCGACAGTTACAGATTTAATTCTCAAAAGATGTCATGAAAAATCAAACTGTGAAAATAAGGTATGATTATCCTGTAGAATCTGTAATGTTTGTCAACTAGTTTTGTTTGAGAATTTAAATAACAGTGAGATAAACAAAACATGAGATAAAAACTTTGACTCTGTGAGCATGGGTGGGGGTGTGTGGGTGTGTGGGGTGTGTGGCATTTCCCAAAAAACATTCTGTCGGTTCCAAGTAGTGCTAGACAATGTTTGGATTTTGGTTGGCAAAACGTTCTAGGTTGCACAACAATTTCTGTAATGTTTTCAGCATTCAAAAATAATCCAAAACACAGATTACTGTTCCAGCCCCTTTTTTACTTCTAAGAATTCATTTTGCTATCCTTTCCAATCACTTTTGCAATTTGATTCCTTGGTATGCATATGTATGCCAATTTGGTACTGCACTGGGTTAGTTTATTTGGTGGTTGGCAAATTTCAGCTTTTACCATGCAGCTGAATTTTCTGGGGCCAGCCATGTGTATGAACGATACATTCAGAGTAGTTTTGAGCTGGATAGATTTTTGAGTACCCTAGTTTTGAAACATTCTATTTTACTCTCTCCATCCAAATAATCTTTGTTCACCTTCAGTGACAACGTAAGTTGAGTGTATGTTGATTAATATATCTATTTTGTTTTAAGGAAGTTTGATCAGTTTAATTGTTGAGATCATTTTTCTTTGCATTTGTAGTATTCAAGACAATGTGCTGAAGATAGAGTGGAGATTAAAGGCTCCGTATCGCTTGGTATAAATATTTTTTCTTTAAGTCCTCCAGCCGAACTGGTAGGTAGACTTCTTTGTCGTAAACCACACCGTCACAGTGTTTCGTAGAATGGTGCCAGAGGCTATCTGCCGTGGGATTTGAATTTCATGTCAGCCTCCTTCCAAAAAGTAATGCGGGCGGGCTCCTATTATTTATTATCCATCTTTATTTCATTCATTTTTTACTTCATAGGCTTTGAGATCTTACTCTCTCCTTTAAAATTACACAAAATGTAACAGTATACGAATAGAGACGGTCAACGGCAATGCAGCTGTCATTGAACTTTGCTTCAAGTTTTGTTACAAAGTTTTATTAAAAGAATCAAACATGAGAAATTAATGCATTTTCTGTGAAATGATTTTTTTTGTGGTGCGGGTGCTGAGGTGAAGCTAAAATTTTATTGCAGAGAGCCTGAACAAAATTGAGAAAGTGGCCTCCCTTCCAGACCCCTCTGAACGATCCACACCAATCTATACTCTTATGCTGACGTATTCTGTCAGGGTGGACAAGGTCGATGATCCAGAGCTCTTGCATTGCGTGTTAGGGGTCGCTACGCAGTATTTTTTGTGTGCGTATTTGCTGGTATTCATATATATAACTCAAGATTGAAAATGCGGAGTTCGCTTTTTATCTTACGCAAAAGTCGGATAAGTTTGTAGAAACGCCAAAATAATCTGGAACAAAATCTTTCTCAATTTAGATTGACTGATTTTACAAAAATCATCATGCACTGTTCCATCAATGTGTAATTCGCTTGCAAAAAAGTGTAATCCCTATGTCGAAAATGATTGTCACAATGTTGGAATACACGCAGCTCTTCTCTGTCACCTAGAAATTGCGAGTGACTAAAGACAAACGACTAGCGAACGTTCGTTACTCAGAAAAACGATTTCTGAGCCTTAGATGGGAATCGAATCCGCAACCTTGACGGACGTTCGCTGGTCGTCTGATATATACCGAGCTCCTACATGAACTAAATTTGTGTTCAGCATTCAATATGACAAAAGACGAAGCGGAAAAAAACGCGATTACTTAATAATTTCACATTTGTCATTTGCCGTTTGCAGTAAACACAATTTCTTACCTCTGTTATTAATGTATTACCATAGTTTCTTTCCGAAATCATAAAATTAATTGAAACGGTCATACTAGACAGAGGATTGTAAGAAATTAGGCGGTGATTGAACAGTTGAGATTATTGAAGATTTTATTTTGTCTTGCTGTATAAACTGTGGTGAGCCGTAGAAAACTTCTGAGTTTTAGATGGGATTCGAACCGCAACCAGTTGAATTTTCGTAGATGCCCTAAACATTGAGGCCACTTAGAACTCAGATCGCACTTCGGCAGAGCAAGGTTACGTACGGTATTTATACCTGGGACTAGTCAGTCAGTAGTGGGCTTCAAATCGTCAGGTGTCAGTAAATGCCATAGTCTTACCAGTTTATACAGCAAGACGCAATAAAGTCTTTAATCGTATAAAACTGCAACTTCCGAAAACAAACGGACGAATTGAAATTTGTGAAATTCTTTAGTTAATTCAAAGTAATCCCCGAAATTCTCACCTTTAACGCGCACGTAAATTTTTTTGAAGTTGAAGATTGCACCAGAGACGGAATGCGTCCATGGATCGGAGATCAAAACGGCTGATCTAACGTCAACGTGGTTATTTGCTAGAAACGGCGAGGCCTCAATTGTGAAGAAAAGCAAGGATAGTGAACATTATGAAGTCTGTTACAAGCTATCGGTTGGTAGTAGTTGTCGAATATTGTTTAATAATGTGGAATCGTGAGTTAATTCTTTAGTGTAAATTTTGATTGCGTGATCATGACACACGTCTCAGGTGATATTTACGTGACGGGAACCTGGATTCACATCATCAGCTAGCCTCGTAACCTAGCCCAATGAAAATGGCTGGGCATAACCACAGATATCATATGTTAACTAGAGATGACATTGTAACCAAATGTCCCTCAACTGCAGGTAACAAATTGAAAGTCCGCCATCTTGGATAAATTGGAGGGGGGAAACCATAGAGATCATAAATAAGATTAGAGGAGGCATTGGCCCCAAAATTTAACCGCTACTTGAGCGCTGCCATGTTTGACCATATTTGGTAAATAGGGGGCCAAACTTTAATGCCCCTGACCCTTTCTTGCTATTCAAGGTCCTCGACGTTGAGAATCAAGAATTGAATATTGATTATCCCAGATTGTAAACAAAAAAATTTCCACAGCAAGCCGTTGAAAATTGACGTAAAAATATAAGGAAGAAAACTACGAACACTTTCACTTTGTAAGGTCAGAACAGTCGGACTGTGATATTGAGAATTAAATAGCCTATTCTACGGAATGAGATCGATCAGTCGTACATATAAAACAAGAATAGACTTTTCGTCCTGACTTGTCAACATGAGTGAAAATTGGGTGTAATTACTGGTCTAATGGTACAAAAGGAAAGTGTCCCACGAATTCTGCACCGTAACTTGAGGTAAAACGAAGGGGAAATATATATTTTTGGCGGAAAAAAGATTAGTTATTCTGTACACTTCTGGGTTCTTTTGAAATCTACTAGTGATTTTGTAAGAGTGTCGGGTTTCTGTATAGTGGTAAAAAGAAGCAAGACGGTGACCCATTTTAGTCCTCTTTCTTCTCATAGTGGTGCATGTGAAATAAAGGTTGTGGTAAAAGATGATCTTGAACTTTTGCAGTAAACTAATGCTTAAAAGTGCATTACTTAAAGTAGGTATGTAAGAATAGGATATTAAAATATACACGAGTTCGATGGCACAGTTTTTGAAATTATTTCTTTTTGTAAATGATGATCAAACCAAATTCAAAGACTGTTTTACTGTCAAAATTATGAATCATTTTCTTTCACAATTGAACTATTCGTAAATGTTTAAATGCTGTTTCAAAAAATATTTTGTTTGAAACCGGTGGAGTTGTCTAGTTTTTTAGTTGTGTAGAAAAAGCTTTGGATTTTACTATTAGTCGTTTTACAACTAGCACAGAACATTTTCAAAATGGCCGATCAAGGACGCTTTGTATTACAAATCAGGGAAATTCTCAAAAACTGGGCCTTCGAACTTGTTTATATTTTGATATATTATTCTTTTATATTTAAAATACTTTTAGGCATTAATGTCCCTGAAAAATTCGAGATCACTTTGTAAAATAACTTCTATCATACACCATTATAAAGATAAAAAAGAAAACAAAAAGACGTAACCGTCCTGCTTCTTTTTACCGCGATACAGGAACCTGGCTCTCTAACAAAGTCACCAGTAGAGTTTAAAAGAGCCTAGAAGTGTATAAAGAACGTTGTTGAAATTTTAGTATACATTTCCATTGAAAATTTTCTAAGTCCAAAAGTCCAAGAGATGAATAGTAAGGAAAGCGATTATGGAATTCATCGTTTTCTAATCACCTTCGGAAATAAAACCCACGAGACACAAATCAATTGCATTTGTATCTCACATAGTTGCTCTTTAGGAAGGAGTTTTTTTTGCTTGTTATTCCTCACGAGGTAACCTCAGATAATCGCACATCGTTGAACTAAAAACACTCGCACCAACCCTACGGCTCCACTCATGCTTTCCGAAAATGCTGTTTAAAACCGTTTTTCCCCGCTCCTTTTTCGTGATTATTTTCATAAATTTCAGGCCAAAATGTTCGGCTAAAATTAGCAGGACTGTAGCCAGAAGAGAGCGAAACAAATTAATGAAACTATAATGTAGCACCTTTATATGATATATTTACTTGAAGTAATACCATAGTTACACCGTCTACAATGAAAAATATAAAACTGTGCCAGTTCCTGATGTGGGCAAATAAAGTCAGAATTTTGTTTTAAAAATGCTCTTAGATTTTTGGCCATTAACAGGTATTATCAGGAAAAAAATGTTTGGGAGAGTGTAACCCCCGTGCCAGACACCGCTCATGCATCCGGCTTCCCCTTTTCAAATTCCTGGCTACGCACCTGAAAATTGAAACGAAAAAAGCTATTCTTGGAGACGAAAAAAATTAGAATGAAAGGTTTTGTTGGAGTTGGACGTTAACCAACAAGATAATTTAAGCGTATATTGTGACTACATGCACTCAGGAGTATTATTACGTAAAGACTGATCCTCGAAATCTTTAATGTCACACAAAAAAAATGTGATACGTCTAATCAAAACCGCGTGAAGGCTTCTCAAATGTGAATGTACAGCCAATGAAAGGCAAGAGAATGACGCAAGGACCAACGAGGTAAACTGTTAAATATCGTACGAAAAACTAAGTGATTAAAATAAAACTAAAGGCAATGACTAAGAGTTCAGTCGTTCCTGTTTTCTAAATAGACAAAAATTCTTTTGAAGCGTGTAATAAACCAGAAACAGTATGGCAAGTGCTTTGTACGATTTTGTATTCACCCGTTGGGTGCACCCTAAACTTAGTCACTTGTACGTTGCTCATTCGTTGTACGACACAAACAACTTGTGAATGTAAAACCGTACATGCAGTCATGCAGTCATCTCTAGTTACTCGTCATTTGTATTTTCACTGACCCCCACTTGGAGCTTCGCCAAAATAAGGCATGACACGTAAATTTTCTAGCGATGATGTACCCAAAACTGCATGATGAGGTAGATTTATTGTTTTAGTAACTGTATGAACGCCTGAAAGCATCTTAGTGGAATGAACCCGGAAATTTAAACATTATTTCGTAGGTCTCTGAAGCAGGTGCTCTTCTTCTCCATAATTCAAAAATGGCGAGAATTGTCGTGCTGTTTAAGAATGCTGATGTAACTTTCTCCCCCAGTGTCGAGGAAACTGCCGCCGTTTCAAAATTACAGGCAAGTAAAACAATTTTCGAAGGCTTGTCCATGTTTTTCATTGCCATTTTAACCCCATTTGTAACAATACGGAGCTACAGCGAAGGAGAAAGCAAACGATGTCAGACGCTAAACTTCAATTTTGTTTTTGAGTGAACCCGCCAATTATTGACTTTGCAACAAACTGAGAACGTCGACTATGATGGAGACAGTATGTACGGCATGTGGTAGCTTGGTGTATGTAAATCACTACTGATTCTCAGGCTGTAAAGTCAGAAAAGTTTACTGAGCCGCTGACCAAAGCCAAACCCCGGAGTCGCTTTGAGATTGCAAATGATACAATGCTTCATTTTGGTGGAATAAAACCAACTCCGTTCTTTTCTTTGTTTATTGAAGTCATTTCGATAATTTTGGCTTAAAATACGCCAAATTTCAATTATTTGTAATCCCTGCCAACGTTTTTCATGAAATTTAAGGTTTAATTGACGAAATTACTCGAAGCCAACGCATGATACTAATTTGTGACTTAATTCTGACTATAGTTACATGTTTCCGATCCCTGCTGGTAAAACTTCCCACTGTTTCCTGACTCCTTCACAGAAGAACAAAGACTTGTGCCCAATGTCGTTTTTCTAGGGCAATCACAAAAATTCAGGAGATAATTTTTCTGTTGATCGGTAAAAAAGTGAGGGTCCATGCTATAGTCCTCCAGTCCCTCATACTTCGCCGGGCCTGGATTCTAGTTTACAGACATCTCATAGTTTGTACGTGTGTCCAATGTCTATCAGCCGAACCAACCACACATTTGTGACCTTCACTCTTCATATGTTACTGCAGCTCAACGGCTAGAGCGTGATGCCGGAAACCGTCAGGAGGTTACGGGCTCAAACCAGAGGTTACTATTACAAATGCTAAATTCAGTAAGCTTTGTTTACCATTTAATTTAATTTACAAAAAGTTATTGAGGCTCAGAAACATTTTCTGAGGATGTGAACTTGTCGAGTGTTCTCATATTATCTGTCATAACTCCAGGATTGCGTACGCTTAGTACTGATTCAAAACGTCAGTATCTTTATATTTTGTGTACTGCTTTTCGTTGACAAACAGATAGCCAGAAGCGAAGGTCTCGTCCTGATGTACAAGTTCGTCGACGGTGTGTTAGCAAGCTTTCACAGTCGATTACATCACACTGAAGTCGAGCTCTTCCCTTCGGCAATTAATACATTGGAAACATTAGTGGCTGAATATGCTAAACAAAATGTAGACCAGAGCCCTGTAGAGACAGACTCATCGGACACATCTGGTGAAAAATGTGAGAAAGACACATCTGAGACATCTGGTGAAAAAAAATGTTAGTATATTTACATGCTTTGTTTAGACTGGTTTGCTTCTTAATCTCGACATTACCGTACCTCAATCAGATAAAACAGGAAATGTAGTTCCGTACCTTACTACTGGTGTTTGATAACTAAATACTCCTTAGTCATGAGAGGCAGATGCCATAGTTGGTTAAAAAAAATAGACATCTAGCCACAAGCACTCGAGCTAAGCCATGGAGTAATGAGCTATTGCGGGCTCAAGATAACATTGCAAGAAAGATCACTATGACAACCACGGTCAATAGCTACATTGCAAATTAGTCAAGGCAGACCGTCTTTGAACTGGTTAAACTAAGAATTAAGTGCAACAAGATGTGTTGGTCGGATAAATGAAAACGATTGAACAACGCTGTCCATGATTTAAAGGAACAACCAAACTTAGATTTTATCTACTGAATTTTGAGTAATCCACCGGAAGAGATTATTCGGCGATTCTTCAAAACTTTCGGCTTTAAACGTAAACATGGCCCTTCTATTATTATACAACAGTCTTAGCTTATGTAGAAGAATGAACTCAGGTAGAGAATAATAATGTTGGATGTCACTCCGAGTGATGAACCATACCGGACAAGTAGAGAAAACGGTACTTGGCCCGGTAGGGATTTGAACCCGCGACCTTCGGTTTACTAGTCCGACGTTCTACCAACTGAGCTACAGGTCAAGTAGCTGTACATAAGCTATTCAAAATCAGGATAGGACTTAAATGTCCCGATATTGAGGACTTTTTGCGACCAGCTCCCAACTTGACCTCTAGCTCAGTTGGTAGAGCGTCCGGTATGGTTCGTCACTCGGAGTAACATCCAACATTACAACAGTCTTAATTGTACATACATTATCATCAGTCGTAACTCATGATCTGTTATAGGACAGACTCACGGATTACGTCTCCAGAACAGTGAACCCAGCGAAACATTCGTCTTGATATCACGAGCCAATGAGGTTGCTTCGTTTGTGTAGATTATAAAGTGCCACACCCAACGGTTGTCTCGTGGGTAACTTTTTTGGTTCTTTCCTCGCGAGGTAACCAAAAAGACAACGGCAAAATGAAATCTCTTTGTTAAAAAGTGCAAATTTATTCGAGGTCTAATTTCCACCGATATCTGGCACGCTTACGCATTCGTGAAACCCTTCGATTGTAACGTGGGGCGCCTGGACAGGTTACGATCCCGGGGTCGTAACCTGTTGCTTTGTTGTTTGTTTGTCAAACCCAGTTGCTTTGAACACAAAATCGTATTACCAGCTGATTATCGCTGAGCTGCTTTTCCCTGGATTTTCTCCTTTAGACCAGTAATTTCTCATCATTATTCTGTCATTTTAATCATATCGACTTTGAATCCCTTAATACTTATAATAACAACTTTACTTTGCTTGTTTTATTTCCTAAAAGCATTGGACAACGAGCAAGAGTGTAAAAATGATACCAACGAAGCCGAGGTATTTTAATATGTACTTCAATGTATTACGTAATTCGCTACGTTTACATTTTGTATGGGTACAGATTCGGGAACGATTGAGGTACGATTTGGATACGGATTCGGATATGTTCATTTGCCTTTAAATATTTTTTTGCCGTACGACTTTTCATTCTTTTAAATGGTATTCATGACGCGTGGCTCAATTTCTAGGACGAAATTGGCCCTTATTGTTCGTGGAATCTTACAAGCAGTTTTGTCCTGGAGGTGGGGGTGGGGATAGTTGAAGTATCCTCTCGCACTTATTTGCTGTTTAAGTTTTCTTTGTTATTCGTAAGGAACTAAATCCCTTGAAAACTGAGAATTGAATTGTCATACTGCTCATGACAAGTTTGTGTCACAGAGCCTGGCCCAGGATTGGTAAAACTTTGTATGTGAAATACTGTTAATGTAGGAAATGATCTTTAAAAGTTTTCTGCTTATGGATCACGTAAATATGGAGAGATTTTATTCCGAAATGTTTAACTAAAGTTATCAAACAGAACATGTCCAACAAAACAGCGGATTAAATTTTAACCCAGGATTAGCGGTAATTGTCCTTTGAACAACCGGGCCCAGGTTTGTATCTGTATAAAAATCCAGAGTTTTATACAGATACATCCCGTGAATTTTTAATGAGCGATATAATTGTCCAAAATTCATCGGACGTTGCCAAGGACACCTCGATTAGGGTGCGCCGGAGTTGTCCCAAAAGGGAAGGGAAGGGTAGGCAAGGTTTTGCCTATCTCAAGTAAGACACGCTGGCAGTATCGCCAACCTCATTCGAGATATAGGCAAGCTTTTGCAGAAAAACTCGAACCACGAACGTCGACTTTACGCCATATACGTTACCTCGGCATTTAACTCTTACTATGACTTATCGAGATGATGACTTACCGAGATAAAGCATCTTTTTAGCGTGGTTTTGAAAACTTGTGGACTTCAATTTTTATTTACTTTTAATTTGGAGCAGTTGTATTGACACTTTCCTGATTCATTGACCAAAGAACCCAGCTATCAGCCCTTATGTCGCCGATGTAGGAGTTGAAAGCTCACCGAATATATACCGTTTTGAACCAACGCTGATTACTTATTGTATGAAATCTCGTTAATTTTTCTGTATATTTATTTGTAGATAACCGTTGAAGCAGAAAGTATTACTACAAAAATGTATTCTCCTGGGAAATCGAAGCATTTCGAGTTAAAACTAGCAATTGTTGGTTTAGGGAATCGAGAGGGAAATACGGTAGATTAGTTTTATTTTGTACTTGTATTTTCACGGCGATTACTTTTCTGAAGAATAGATTAAACTGGAAGTATTCAGTCTTCTCTTCATTCCTTTTTTTTTCAGACAACATGGAGCATAAGTATTCCTTTTGAATTGACGTTCCTCATTGTGGGAGCAGAAGTAAAGGAACCGGTTTTAGGTTCAAACATTAAATCAGATGGGATAGTCAAGCCCTGTGTCTTAGAAGCGGAGGTAAAAATAAAATGCAGCAGTAATTAATACTGAGTTTGGATTGAGATGGACTGAGGGCTGGTGGTTTGTTATGACATACTGTGTTGTTGGGGGCAGTGTGGTGTGATGCTTTGCAAGTGTGAGTTGGTATAGCGGGTAGGTGGAATGTAATGTTGTGGTGTGATGTGGCTGACACAGTGCGGTGCAGCTGGTGCGTTGTGGTGTGTGGTCGTGTGAAGCAACTTTTGTGCTATGTGTATGATGCAATGTAGGACAATGCGTATTTGAACCAATTCATTTAGATTAGTCGTGCATTACGTAAGTTAATTAAGTTTGACGTTTTCTCAACATCAAGAATATTTCGATACTTCAGGGAAAAGAATCGGCATATAATGAGTCCAAGTGGGATGTCTCCTTTCATCACGGGATCTTGGTACAGATAAAACCAGAGTACATCAACACGCTTGAATCATTCGTGAAGGTAAGTGATAACTAAAGGACCTGTGCAACGAATTCTATAAATCCATGACTCCTGTACGAGACTGCTATGGTGCGACCTTTCACTTTTTTACAGGCTTACAGAGCTACGATTTGCAAGCCTCAGGTTGAGGCTTGTTTGCGTTCAGGAGAGCCAGAACAAGCAAGTGATTTCTTAGAAACTCATTCGGTAGATGCTGGTGCAAATCAAGTTAAAAAGGTTCCAGCTCATTCTAACTCAAGCCGGGGAATATTTAAGGTATTTCAAAGAAATTACCTAATGAAATGTAGGTCATGATTGAATCTCCTGATTGATGAATTTTTGCTCGAACATTCGCATGTTCGAATTGAAATAATCTAGTGAAAGAAGTTAATTCAACCATCAAATGTATTTCTACTGATGCTTTTTTCGACTTCGTCAGAATTGCTGCCAACTTCAAATTATTTTTTTCTGCTATGTATTTATTTCGTTTTGGGTTTTGATAAAAATTTCCAATATTCTTGGCGATATTAGGAAAATAATTTATCGGTCGTTTGGTAGATGGTTCAGGATATTCGTCTTCGTGTGTTTTGTGTACCTACACCCGTCCAACTGATGCATGATAATATTCAAGGAATTAACACTCAGTAACACAAAATGATATAGGTATTAAGTGAAGGAAATCGTTGTGTTAGAATGATATATTTTGAGACCCAACCGGGACCAGTTGCGAAAAATTGCAACCCAAGGGCATGTTACTGAGTGTTAATGCCTAATATTCCTTGAATATACCCTTCACTTCACCGGCATTCCCACCGATATATACATGCAGAATTCGTGACCACGCTGTCGGCAACGGCCTTCGTAGCTCAGTTGACAGAGTACTGCACTAGATTCGTAGGGTCGCGGGTTTTATTCCCAGCCGGAAGCCCTTGAGTTGCAAATTTTCGCAACTGGTCCCTGTTGGGTCTCAAAATATATCATTCTGACACTGGAAGATTTCCTTCACTTGATACCTATATCATTTGATGCATGATAAAATTGATTGATGATGTATTGCTTTTCTGGTATTTTATTGCCTGAATTATTTTCCTTTTGTTCCTAGTTCTTTCTTTGTTTTTGTTTTGTTCTCTCAATTGCTCTTCTATTCTGGGCTTCCGTTACCACCGGACGTTGGACGTTGAAGGTTAACAACTCATTTTTTCTGTCACCACTTTTCATTTTTTCCATTTCCGCCTTTCATTCGCAGGTTTCAACGAGTGTGAATGAGATTGCTATTGATGTCCTTAATGCTCGTGGACATAACCTACTACAAGTTATTATGCATTCAACTCAGGTTTGATGAAGTGCTTTGCGTCATAAGTAGCTTTCTTCAGTAGTTTCCGTCAAAAGTCACTTAAGTGTAAGCTGTCTAGATTTAGATTTGCGTTTTGTATATATCTTAACCAACAGACAATTTGATTAAAAATATATGTGGCGTAGCGAGGGTGAACATATGCTTCCGGGCGCTGGACGAGGGTCAAAAAACTCAGCTGTGAAGCAGTTCGAATTCTGTAGCTGTTACGGCGTTAATTGAAATGACGAGAAGTAGATATCATAAATCATCTGCAGATAAAACCAAAACCATTTCATATTCTCAATGGTTATTGGGGGCGCCGGACATGTTCACGCCCCTGGGCGCGAAAATGCCAAGCTATTTTTTTAAATCTGTTTGCTGTAATATGTACACATTAAACCTGAGGCTGATACTTAGTATTGAATTGTTCCCCTAAATAATCCTAAATAATCCCGACAATCCTTCCATCGTCCTCTAAATTGCGAATATAAAAGCAATGAGGTTTTATTTGTCCTTTCCTATGGTTATCTTTATTAATTCGGAATGGTTGTTTTACCTTAGTAGTGCAGATAAACACTTCTCAGCAAACTTGCCATCATGCATGTTTCTTATTTTCCCTCAGCAATTAATTAGTTTAATTGTTTCAAAATTGGTATCTATATATTTCGGTGTTATATTTATTTTTTAGCTTTCAATATCTCAAGATCTAGAAACCAGGAGTTTAAATTTCATGATTGGAATCTTGAAGGTATGTCAGTGGTAAATATTGAATTTGTAGAGAGTAGTTCTTGAGGTACCTTCGAAAATAGCTCTTATCAGAACTACTTTGTAAATTAGAGGTTAGTTGAGGTTTATGAATGTCTGTATCTACGTACGTACTTACGTAGGTACCTATTTATATATATATGTGTGTGTGTACGTATGTATGTATGTAGGTAGGTAGGTAGGTAGGTAGGTAGGTAGGTAGGTAGGTAGGTAGGTAGGTAGGTAGGTAGG
>JBAHVQ010200714.1:0-13271 GCA_036872915.1 Nanipora kamurai
TCAACTATGAAAGCAGCATGTCAAACATAGGACCCAGGTCCCAATTTATCTCAGATTTGTTGTCGAGCCCTCGTGGTTTAGTGGTAAGACAACCGTACCGGCAATCGGGAGACGCGGGTTCGATTCCCGTTGGGAAACTCACAACTTTTCTAAGCTTTCATAAAGCTTAAAGAACAAGCTCATTCTCTCAGAAAAACGATTTCTGAACCCTAGACGGGAATGTTACTTGTTCTTACTACGCACCTGGCGATTATAGATCGCTACGCTTTGAAGGATCACACGTTTGCTTTGATTTTATAAAGTTTATTTGCAGAGTGCATTAAAACTTTCGGAGCAAGGTGCAGGTTCATCATATGTACTTCCGCTTAGGCCGTACATATGATGAACCTGCACCCTAGCTCACCATCTGAGTTGTGGTCGCTCAATGGTTAGAACGTCTCACCCGCCATTAAAAGGTTGCGGGTTCGATTCCCGTCTAGGGCTCAGAAATTGTTCTTCTGTGAGAACGAGCTTGACGAACGTCCACTAGTCGTCTGAGATTTACCAAGCTCCCACATGAACTGAGTTCGTGTTCAGCATTAAGAAGAATGTTTCTGTGACGAATCGATCTTGTTTCCAGATAGATATGTTGGATAAATACATGTTAATGGTATACAGAGTTATAAAGCTAACTGAAGTCAAAAAAACATGTGGTTTGGAAGGGTACCCAGGTTTCGAATCACGGATTTAAAAGTGCAGCGCAAAAACGTTTGCAGTTTTTGAAGGCAAGTGAAAACATGGATGGGTAAAAAGCCAATACCAGCTGACAATTTTGCTCCAGGACAAAGGGCACCTCAGTCCTGGAGCGAATACTGTAGACTTAACCCTTGCTTGGTGAATATGTAGCTCGTGCGGTCCGTTCTGTAAGAAAACCAACTGACTAGTCAATCAAAATACGTATTTTCCATGTTACAAGGAGTACTAACACTGATTCGATTATGGTTAGAATCTTCACCGACGTTCCAACGACGAGTCAATTCAATAGAATTATTGCACTTTTATTTCACAAGCGTACTTTCTAACCTCAAAAACAATAGCTACACTTGTAAAATACAAGTGTAATAAGTATGGATGTAGGTTCCCCGTACCCTTATACCCATGTGGATACGTATGAAGTTTTAATATTAGAATGAGCCTTCTCCAAGAAAGATTCACTACCGCCGAGGACCCCATTCTTCCCTAATCTCAGAAAATATTGCGATTAACTGAAGTAAATAATAAATTTCCCTCCTGATTCTTAACAACCAATGTATCATTAACTTTGTTCTTAATTCTGTCCGGCACCTAGGTGGCTCTGTTAACCGGAGGTTCGACGGAACTACAAGAAGCAGCTTTTCAATATGGCAAAAACCTAGGAATGGCATTTCAGGTTTGTTTATGTCGCCTGATACAGCTGTAAGTTGCGGTGTCACTGTGAGACACAGAAAAGTAAATCGTGGGCAAATCCAATATGTAATCGAGTCTAAATGCCAAATATTCCTTGAATATACCCTTCACTTCACCGGCATTGCCTTCCACATATATACAAAATTTGTGACCACGACCTCGGCACTAGATTTGCTGGGTCGCAGGTTCGGATCTGGACGGAAAACTGTTCAACATACATCACCGCAACAACAGGTTTTTGTCTACCGTAATGACGCTTGAGAGTTATGTTTTTCGATCCAAAAAAACAAAACAAGAAGAAAAGAACAAAATGGATTACAAAATAATGAAACGAGGGTCTTTTTTCGAATTAATTCGTTGCAAGTGAGTTTATTTCAAATTTCTTTTGAGTTCAGTATACCGAGAGCGACGTTTGAAAAGTTTGTGGATGTTGCTGTTAAATACATCCAGCTGTTATTCAGACGCGCTCTTTTAACCCTCACTTTTTTTTTCCAACTTTACCTTAAAGCTTATAGACGACGTTCTGGATTTCAATTCAAGCGAAGCCATCCTTGGAAAGCCTGCCGCGGCTGATCTACGCCTGGGACTAGCAACTGGTCCTGTATTGTTTGCCAGTGAAGAGGTAAGGGCGACTAATTTTTCCTATAGATGTTTCTACGATTTCAGGAATGGGAGTTTACTTATTTAAATGTTCGAAACGAGCCCGCGAGTTTATTGTTATCATATGTTGCCATCCAAAAAATTACTGAGTCCCAATCAAGCGTCCTATTAAAGTGTTTCAATTGCACCACTGCAAATTGTTTTAATCGCCGTGTAAATTATTTCAATCTGATTCAGCAGTACACGGCAGAAACAGCGTAAACCGCCAGTTTTAAAATACTGTAGGCAACATGTCCGGTTTGTTGCGAACAAAAAAAACCCATAAACTTACAACAAACAAAGGATTATAATTTTATAGACTGAAGAGGTTTGGAAACGAATACGCTCCTGTTACAACAATATTTCAACGACGAGCTGTTCAGTTTCACGAATTAGACCTGTTTGTAAAGTTTCAAGTAATTTCATTAAATAATTTCGCAGATATAACTTATTTTCCAATCAGTCAAAATGCTGTGGCAACAAAATGACGTCACAGATTGTCTCATTTACATATCAAACAAATTGAAATATCTCAAGAATGAACTGAGATATGGAAAAACCCTAGATGGTGTTCCTCTATTATTTCAAGAGTTCATTCAAATGAACAACACTTAATTTTCGCTTTATATGCACCTTAAGCCCGCCGCACACCAGTCAAATTAAGTCCGACCAAACGTCTAAAAATTAAACGTGTGGCGGGCTTTAGCTTACGTGGAAAAGACGAGTCAACCATCTAGTTGCGAGCGTGAGAAGTTAACCCCCCCGTTATGTAGGAACAACTTCAGCTTGATAAATAAACAAGGTTCTTTTAAAAAAATACGTAAAACTCAGAGAGAGGCTTAAAACAAAATGTGCTTTGGAGGTCCATAATCACATTGTACAGTTTGAATCTGGTCGCGTATTCACTGATTAACTCCTTCCTGTCCGTATAGGTCCTCAGTGACCTGCGGAGACTTCAGTATTTTACTCTGGCTTACGCCAGACGATTTTCCTCGTCAAAGGGAAAGTCCTCGGACAGGAAAGAGTTAAATAAATATATAAGCTCCAACTTTATTTTAAAGTGCAAGTCCAAAATTCAGAGTTTGGTTAAGACAATGTTATGCCAAAGGATTTTAAAGGACGATTCGCAATACAAGTTGCATCGTACAAAAGTTTGACACGTGTCAATCTTTTGCGCAACTTCATCTGCGTTACGAATTGCCGATGAAGATCATTCCGCATGACATCCCCTTTAAGGCAGTTTTCCCCATACCGAACTTTTTTGTCCGAAACGAGCTTTTCTATTGTCTCATAGGCTTTCGGCTGTAACTTAATTGTTATTCGCTTGCGTCAGGGTGGTTAAGGTGGCTCCCTACAGTTTCTATGTTCACCGGATATAATTGGTGCGGTCTCCATTCATGGCTATTTCTGTCTCTAAAATGGTTTTAGGTTTGGTACAAAGATGGTCTAACTGTAGAAGAAGCACGATAAACATGAGATATTTGTCGAATTGTTGAATTTGTTGAATTAATTTTAGATTGTTAGGACGGTAAATAATAGCGTTGGAACATCGGAATATTTTCACCATCATCACATTTAAGACACATTACCTTCGGATTTCTACGGTGAATTTTTCTAGAAATTGGTATGAGGTTATCGGATACGGATCGGATACGTTGTTGAGCTTACTCTGTTTGCTTTAATTTCCAAGTTTAAAAGAAATTCACCGAAACAAACATCCAAAATTTTCACATTTGTAGTGATGCGGACGGTGCTGTCGTGATAGAATAACGATTCGACAAGATCGCTATCTACGCATGCGTAGCCAGCCATATTTATTACCAGTCTCCTATTAAAAATTGCTCTAGGAAGCCTCCTTAGCCCTTAAAGCTCAGAATCCGATAAATCGGAATAAAAGAACGAATGAATAAACGAACCAAAAAAACAAAGAGACAGCAAAGAATAACTGTTTGAGTGTTAAAGAGTTTCTCAAACCAATTACCCGCACTTTTTTACCAGTCGATTGGCGTGTGTCCGCACAAATGACCGACGACGCCATAGAATTTGGAAACTGAAGACATTAAGATAACTTAATATATTTGGTCGTAAAGTGGCCACACAAACTTGGTCGTTTGGTCATGACGTCAATGCAACCATCTTGGTCGAACTTATGCCCTTAGAAAACCCCAATGTCCGATCTTTCGGACACCTGAAGAACAAAAGAACAAAAGGGAGAACAAAACAAAAACAAAGAACAAAAAAAAAATTCAGGCGTTAAAGGGTTAACAAAAGAATCTCATTAACTTCCATTGTATTTGCGACCAAATGGACGTCGTATCATGGTCTTGTGAATCTCAAAGTTTTGATTGCCAACCATCCATTCAGTATATGGAAGGAATACTCGGTTACCACGAGAAAATTTGCCTAGTTGAAAACAAGCCTCGATCATTAGGGTACCCTAATTAAGTATTCGATCATCGACTCGTCACCTTGAACGTGATTTTAGAGACGGTAAAAGTCCTTCAGAGATCCTTCCTTCCTCAGCTGGCAAAACTATGATCTTCAGATTTTTCCTATTTCGTGCAAAATTTGTAGAGTTGGTATGTGAACTGTACAACTGTTTCTTATAGTTTCCAGAAATCACGTCGCTCATAATGAGAAGGTTTAAAGGAGAAGGTGATGTTCAGCAAACGTACGAGTTAGTGAAAAAGGTGAGACCGTAGTGTATATTGAGACAGAGACAAACCTAGGTGGCGCGTAGACTGGGAACTGATTTGCAAGGCGGGGAAACACGTTGTGTTATGATTTGAGACAATGGTTGATGTCGTGAGCTTTACTCAAATTTATAAATCAATAAACGTAACTAAACCAGAGTAGTTAGTGTAACAATATTAAAAGAAGAGTGTGTAGTGAAAGCACAACCTTTCAAATTTCCCCAAGGTTACTAAGTCCTATTATATTTGTCGGCAGGCAAACTTTATCACCAAGGTTGATTCTAGAAGTCCTGGAGTAAAAAATATCGCACATACAAATCTGTGTGAAAGATTAAATATATAAATACATGCATACATAAATACTGCTACTGTACTGACGTATTTTTCGGCTTCCAGTAACTTTCACTTGTATTCTCTTCTTCGTTACTGTTTTCTACCCTTGAGTATCCAACCAAGGCTGAGCATGACCTTGCGTTCGGGAGACATGCCAGGAAAAACGAAGAATATGGGTGTCAATATTTCTACTGATCTGTCTGTCAGTTGAAAAGTGTGGGAATTATATTTTTGTTACATGATGAGATAAATTGAATCGTCCTGGTAGGCGATGAATCACCTTGATACGCAGTGAATCGTGTAGGAAATATATTTTATTAGCACTGATGTTCTTTCAGCAACGATTTTCCTCGCTTATTTTACTAAAAATCTTAAGGCACATTCTACCCCTCATCGGTCAACGCGATTGCGCAACCCTCCATTACGTTTTCAACAAAGGAGTTACGGATTTGTTAAGAACTTGTCTTAGGATTTGTCTTGGCGTTGAAAAGAAATGAACTCGGGGTGCATCACCTAAATTGAAACTTGGGCCACATCAAAGTGACGAGAGTTGAAAAAGTCGTAATTAAGAAACGTTTTCGCACTCTTAACTTGTTCATAAGTCAAACCACATTTCCGGTACATAATACAGGGGTTGCTATAGCAACTAAGGAATGCCCTGGAAGGGAAAATTCTCTTACATATGGGGGAAAAATCCCAAAATTTTAGAAATATATCACTGACTGTCAAATTCAGTAACCTTCCAAAAACTACAACCTGTTAGGGTTACAAATTTTAACACTTCTTTCATGACCTAGCCTGTTTCAATATCCCCCTAATAAAGACAGTCAGGGGGGAAGAGCCCACCTGGTCTACGTATAATGCCTAATAAATCCTGAAAGCTACCAAATTGGCTGGGTTATCGTGCATGAACCTAAAGTAGACACATTGAGAGTTACAAAAAGATGTGATGAATTTTGCCCGCTTGACAGGTACTTTATGGATTTTGGAGTCTCGATCCATGGACTATACCTTTGCCAACCAATTTTACTCCATATTAACTTATCACCTGGGACAAAATCATAGGTTTAATCATCTGAATATGTTATCAACGTTTTTTTCGAGAAGTACAGTATAATTTTAGATTTGATTGTCATGTACCACGACAGCTACACTTGCCCAAAAAAAAGCGCCGGAAAATCAGCTTTAGTTTTATTTTCAAGAATACTACCAATTTTTTGCTATGCCAATAGTCTGATTGTTTCTTATAGAGTAACGGTATAACTAGGACGGTAACCTTGGCAACGCAACACAGTAAAGAAGCAACAAGACAACTAATGCAACTTCACCAGTCTCCAGAAAGAGATGCTTTAGCTGAACTCACAGAAAATCTACTAAAAAGAGACCGATAACATTTATAGTAAACTTGTAGTTATATTTGAATTTTCGTACTTTTGGGATTCGGTTTTAAATTTTTAAGTGTCTAGAGGTCTTTTTTATAAAATAGATACCCAAAGCCACGCTTAAAAAAAGTTTTTTGATGTGTGGTTAGATTTATGTAAATAATGCAACTTTCAAGATTGAAAGAATTCATATCCACTGCCAAATTAACGGCAGTTTTAGCCAAGTAAAACCAAAAAATGTTTAGTTGATGAACTTCCACACACTACGATTTATCGGCCTTATTTTTTTGGGGGGGTGAAGAAAATATGCCCGATTGAAAACATTTTGTTAGATGCAACTGGATGCCGCCTAAGGTTTGGCAGAAGATCCCAACATTTTAACGTGACACAGATATTGGCAGAAGGACGTACTCTCACTATGGAATGGCTGACTAAAGTTACCTTGGTCAAGTGCGTGATGAGTATTGCTTAATTTGACACGGCACCATAGGTTTCTCCGGTTTCCTCCAATGGTAGCACTGGACCACGAGGGATGGCCCTTACTGTACCTCTTGAGGGGGACAGCGTAGAGGTATAATGTAGAAAAAATGCTGACATCTGACTTGTTTTCGAAATTTAGGGTTTCCTAGGTATAGTTTATTGAATTGTCCTCACATCAGGACGTATTCGATGTTTCTCAGTTTACTGAGTGGGACTTCAATTTGCCGACTGAACAATGCTTGTTGCATTCTTGTCCCCAGACCCCCTCATTTTTCTTCATGGCGCTGCTAAAAATTACGTGGTTGGCGTGTTCCAGACCCACACACCCCCGTTCAACAACGGCCAAGCGAGAATGGCTGAAAGGGTTATCTAGTATTAAAATACTCGCACGGTATAAATTAATCGTGTCAAGGTGTATGCCAATCTCTCACGAGCTAAAATTAAGAGGTATGCTGTACTTTGTCCTGAATTATCTCAGTGATTAGCTTGTGTCGTGCTGATTAAATCTTAAAGCCCAAAATCTGATATATCGGAAGACAAGAACGAATGAATGAACAAAGCAAAAACAAAAGAATAAAAATTTGAGCGTTAAAACTTCTTCCCTGCCACGGGGGACTTTTATTATTTTACTCTGGCTAACGCCAGACGATTTTATTCCTCTAAGGGAGAGATGTGGCAGTGAAAGAGTTAAAAACTCTTTATGGTTAATCAGGCCAATTAATCGCATGTTTTTACCGGTCAATTTGCGTATGTCCGTACAAACGACGTCATCGAATTTGAAAACTAAAGACGATAAGAAAAATCAATATATATGATCGTACTGTGGCCGCACAAAGCCCAAATTCTGAGCTACAAATTTGCCGCATTTGTGATTTGTTTCTGAAGCAGGCTGTGAAGTGTAATTGCAGGATTTCTGAGAAAACCCACCACATCTCTGTCAATTCAATGGGGACCTTAAAATCTACGACGGCACCTTTAACAATGACGTGCTTTAAAAGAATTTTTCATTCAAAACAAATAGAATGAATAATGTCCAATCTACAGAGAATTCTCTGTACCGTCGTCGCTCTGTATACAACCCCAATCAGACCACTTTCACGTCTTTAAGCCTAATTTCCACTAGGCGGAATTTTCCGCGCGTGCTGTCTTTTTCTTGTTTCTCATTGGCTCTTCGGAATTCTTAGGTTCCCAAGAGCCAATAAGAAACAAGGAAAAAGTAGTGCGCGCGGAAAATTCCACCTAGTGGAAACTAGGCTTAAGTACGACTTACGCTCGCAAAAAAAAAACAAAAGCACTAACGAAAGATTAAATTTAACGCGAGGCTACAGTCGTTTTAGGAGAACTGGAGAATTTTAGAAGCCATAAAACAAAGCGACAAGGATCAGTCACGGTGGTTAATTAACCTTGATTTCTTTAAATAATGAAATTATGAAGGACGTCGTCGTTGAGGTTGGAGTCGTAAATCATAAGGACCCACTTGACTGGGCTCGACACCTTCCATCAAACTGAGGTCGAAAATCAGCTGTATGCTGTCAACCAATAGAAATATCTAGTTCAATGTAATATTAAATAAAGATTTATTTCGGCATGCATTTCTCGTGTGCTAAATTACCGTCACCTTGAGGCTTTTGATGTCTTCTGGCAATAAACATACATTTGCCAGTATTTTAAATTTTCGATCACACTCACGGCCATGGATTAGTTTTCCGATTTTACTAAGATAAATCATAGATGAGAAATAACGCACTCTTTTATCGTTCTGTAGTTCATATTCTGATCCTCCCACACTTTGTCGTGAAAGCTCAAAATATTCATTTTTAACCATGATATTGACGTCCAGGTCACCTGAGAAGAATATTTACCTCGTATAAAGCCTCAGGTTCATATTAAAGACTGTAAACTGACAGTCGAAAGCTCGCAATAAAAATCATTTTGGTCAGAGAACGCCTTATCCGTGTGAGTTATGTATAACCCCGGCCGCGTTTCCTCAATCTTCCAATCACAATTATCAAAATTGACATACGTTGTGAAGAACTTCTGCAAGGTTTTGTATTAACTTTGTACCCAGACACAGTGTTCGCGCATGAGAACTAAAACGCACGATTGTTCAGACTCGACAGTGGACTAGATCGTAAGAGCTTTTGCGTGCTTTTCCTCAAAAACAATTAGTTTCTTTGTTATCTTGTTATTTCATCTTGTTGCCTTGAATCCTTGTGGAACCAAGCACGAAACACGTGGGCGTAGTCTACTGCCTGTGCCAAAATATGTTATCAGTCCCCTCAGAGAAAAAATGTATGTCAACATCGGTGCCCCTTACAAGATACCGCCATACCCCTCTTTACAGGGCTTTAACTTAGTACGTTTACATTATGGCGGATTGACATGCTGCCTGCGAATGAAACTGAAATGTGAACAACAACGCAGCTGAAACTCAAAACGTGCGTGAAAACTTTGTTTAAAAAGCCGTTAGCACTGGTTAATACGTTCATTTAGTTTTGCGCATTTTGTTTGACCAACTACCTTTGTAGTTTAACTTGGTAAAAGCTTGGATCCGTAATGAGTCTGAGAAGGGATTTCCATAGTTTCACTTACAGTATACTGACATGTTTGCCCACAAAATTATCTCTAATCAAACCTTAATCTAATCGCCTTTTGAAAACCGCCTGCAAGAGCAATATTTTTTTGCTTAAAGTCCGTTCGATTGTCCCTACTCCGGAAAAAGAATATATTTTGGAATTTTCCAGAGTAGCTATTTTGAATACTTTGTATTTATTAAACAAATAGATTTCATTTTTTCCGTTGTCTGTTCAGTTATACTGTAGATACACAGATGACGTCGCAACGTGGTAAGAATGTCAGTCAAAAAAAAATAAAGCAATACAAGAAAAATATTTAAAATAATGATTGCAAGTTTACGGGGGTTTTTTCGGGGCACTGAAAAACACGAAAACAGTAATTTGACGTGATCCATGATCTATACAAATGAAGCAACGTCATTGGTTCGTAATGAATACGCAGAGAGTTGTGATTGGTTCACAGTTTTAGCGACGCTATCCGTGCGTCTGTTCTTTAATAGATCCTGGCTAATGACCAATGAAAATGCACGAAAAACGAAAGTTATTTTATAAAATAGTATAGTTCAATTGAACGGATGTTCTGGTTTATTCCGGAATAGGGTCAATCGAACGCACCCTTAATGACTTCTGCCACCACTTCCTCATTTTATGGAGAGGTCAATTGATTTTTCTTTCAAAGTTCACGTTCAAGCCATGACTGTGTAAACAGCATGATTTAGTTGTGTTTACTAGTCGAGGTGGCGTCGTGTAAAGGAGTCTGACACATCAGTTCAGCCAAGTTTATCTCCTTTGAGCCTTTCCACTCTTCCTCTTTCCAGCAAACATATGTTTTGGTAGTTTAATTCCAATGTGACGATCGGCTTCACCTAAGAACACCAGAAGAAACAATTTAAAATATCAAATAGGTACTTTCTGAAATACTCCTGCTACATACGGTTATATGTAAATTCGTATTTTCTTTAATCTTAAGCCTTCAAACGTGAATTTTCTGTCACCATGCTGAGCGCTAAAAATGTGTCGTATACACATGGATGGAGATGGGATGGGATAGGATAGAAGGATAGATGGATGGATGGGTGGGTGGGTGGGTGGATAGATTGTAATGACTGGATGGATTTGGTGTATTGAATGTATCTCATGGATTAGATTTACTGGAACACAAGGATGCATATCCGGAAGGATGGATGGATGGATTGGGTTGATTAAATATATGGATTGATCGATAAATGGATGGATCGACGAACAGATGGACGGACGGATAAATGGAGGAATGGCTCCGTCGGTGGATTGATGTTTGGATATCAGTTCATACCAGCTTTGCCCATTCTGTTCATAGTTCTTTGGGACGTCTTCATTAACTTCTTCGCCTTTTTCTTTTTCTGCAATGTAAAGTGAATATATTAACATGACATTGGAAAACGTATCTGCAAAACTATAACCAACAACGGCCATTCAAGTATTTTTGAGAAATTATCTGAAAGACAAATTCTGGACTTTAAATTGTCCTAAGTCACCTCAGCTTTACTTCACGTTTTTTTTTGCTACTGATAGAATCGACATACGGAGTGATATGAGGGTCACGATGGATTTTTTGAAACAATTTCTATCTCCGAATTTTTTTTTCGAATCCTAGGGATCCAACACGGAGACAAATTTATATAACAAATCCAAATCTTGATTTGATGGTTTGAAATCCTGTCGTTCAAATCGACAAGGGTTAAAGTGGTTCATATAACTAGTCTCATTCAATCGGATATCTCGTTTTTACGAAATCTTGCAGACCGTGCCTTCTTTATTTCACTCACATTAACGCTTCCTAAGTCTACAGTCTGGAAGTTCGATTCAGGTTCCATAGTATCCTGGTTCTGAATGACCGAGCCTTTGCAATTTTGATTCTTGAAATCGTTTAAACGCACCTAGTAACTGATGCGTAATCAGGATTTCTGAAAGAGGGAGAGTCGAAAAGAAAAATTTCTTTACTGATTGGTAGGTCGCAAGACAAACTTCCGAGAATATTTTTCGATTTAAGAGCCTAAAACGTTCTGAAAATGCATGTCCTAACCAAAATACTACAAGCATGGCTCCATTTTCTACGAAACATGTTTGCAATATTTTGTTAAGAGAACGAATTTTTCGCACCAGCGAAGGTGCAATTGGCTCCCATTGTCGCCCTTTCTTTGCACTCCTGCTTCATAAGACGATATTACAAGAACAGAAAGAAACTATTGGATACACTGTCGGCATGCTAAAAATGAGATTGCAAAAGTTAAAACGTTTTTAACCTACGACTTCCTGCATTAATTCTTTCAAAATAGTCGTCTAAATTCATTGTGGATATCTTATCTGGGAACCCAAATATCCAATCTTCAAGTTTTTAAACTACTTTTGAAGTGAACATTAAGTAGGCCACATTTGTTCAGACTGTTAAAACGATCAAAAAATGTCGTTTAAATCCCTTCAAGACCTCGTATTTCCAGAAAGTTGATATCAAAGCACATGTGTTTTGATGTTTAAGGCCGTCGCCGGTTGATGTTATCCAACTCGTTGTGAAGAGTACAGAATACAGTTTTATATTTAAGAGAGTTAATGTTTCTTTCAAACACCCAGTTCAGGTCTTGATCGTCTCAGAAATGTTTCATGAAAAACTGGAACTGTGTTTAGATTATCCTTTCAAACGAATCAATATTTTGAAAGAAAATCGAGGTCAAGGCGCGGTTAAATTATTTGATTGATCACGGTATCAAAACAACGTCTCTGTACTGATTTCTCAAGAATTATTAATGAGTTTCAGAATATAATAGCTCGGATAAGAATAGTCCTGCTTTATGGAGATGATAACATCATAAACGTTATCTTTTTATTCATCTCAAACAAGTCTAAATGTCTCAATAACGAAGGGAGATATCGATTGAATAGTTCTAAACACTATTCTAATCATTTCTGCATTTCATTAAAACAAATTATATTTCAGAATCATCCTCACCGAAATGTGAAACGATAAATTCACACACTACTAAAGTCAACGTACTCTCACACTACTAAAGTCAACCGAAAAAGCTTCCTCGAGCGAGATTTTCACTCGCACCTTCGGGATACCAAAGATGCGAGTTCAAATCCCGCTTGAGTCAACTTTTTTCAGTTGACTTCACTGAGTAGGCAGGACAATTGTAAACTTATCGTTAAAACAATTTAGCTTCCCGAATTCTATACTCTAAACTATTTTGAACAAAATTGAAATGGACCAGAAGCCAGACCTGAGCTACTTTTATGTATAAATGAACTGTTAATTATTTAGCCAAAACCTTCACCCTAACTGAAGCCCGTGTTTTGCACTCTTCTTTAGTTTAACGTATTCCTATGTGTATGTAATTTGGGCTAAATTATGCTGCCTCCAAAATTCGACGAAACAGTGGCCATGGCTTTCTATTCACAGTACCAGAAAGAGTGCAATATCAGTTAACGTATGCAAAAACCCTAAAAACACACAAATAATACGTCAAGTTAGCAACTGAACATGCTAATAAACTACTATTTACCTCGGGAGCCGATATGCCAGATTGATCTCTGGGTGGCCTTGAGCCACTGCGTGTGACACTACGTGTTCCGCTTATCGCTTCTCTCTTCCTCTTGCGACTAGCAGGTGTTCGAGCTCTTGTCCTGCGTCCTTCATCTGTATCCTTTACCAACATACGAAAAGAAATCTCACATTTTCCACTGATGCTAATAATGCACTCATACCATAA
>JBAHVQ010200725.1:0-13268 GCA_036872915.1 Nanipora kamurai
TTGTTTTAACTTGTATCTCAAGTTTCAAGATGTTAATTTTCGGATTATGTTTTATACTTTACTTTTTTAAATTGTCGACTGGTTCTGGTTTTTAAGAATTTAAGGTTACTGAAATTATTATCGAGAACTATCCCTGGAGTTTTGTAATTGTTTATAATCTTTTAATGTTGTACTTGCCTCATTCAATCAAGATATCCCTGACAAACGTGCATAATTTGTCTTGGCCCAATAATCATATATTGAACATATCTCATCTGAGTGTCACTTTATCATTTAGAAGCGATTCGCGAACTTTGTCGAAATTGCTATCGACAAACATACTCATAGGTGTATTATCAAGGTAGTCAGGAAGCTAATTTATATGCAGTAATTTTTAAATAAGACACAAACTAATCAACTTCTGAGCTTGCAATGCTGTATTAATCTTTTTTTAATCAATATATCATGGTCAACACATACAATGGCCTTCTTAAGATCTAGGAATGTAACTCCATTTAATAATCCTTTGTCCATGTTAATGTATCAATTACTTGTGGTTTCCTTGACATGACGTTCAAATGGAGTGTGTTTTGATTAGAGATTATTGGTCAATGCTGAATTCTCCACTTCACGTTACCCTGAGGATGTTTTCAAGATAGAAATAAAACACTCAACGTCCTCGCTGATAAGTGCCGAATTGTCGCTAGAATCTCCTGTGCGCTTATATAACGAATTAAGGCATCCCGTTCCCAGCTGAACCTATAGCTAAACTAACTGGAAGGGTGGCTGTTTGGAAACGAGACGATGCTAGTTCGAATCTCGCTCGAGTAATCTTTTCGAATTTACCTTCGAAGTGTACGTTAATCAGGAAATATTCACTTCATGTTACCCTGGGGAAGATTCTGGAATAGAGTTGAAACATTGAATATCTTATGGATAAGTGTAAAAACCTCTCGCGCACTTACAATCGATTAAATGAGGATACAGTTTCCGGTCGGCACAATACCACAACTGCAAGAGCAAATTAAGATCCGAATCGAATAGTTAAAAATTGTAACTCCTTCGGGCAAGATTTGTCTCTTAGACTCCTAAAATCATCCGGAATTGAAACAGTAGTTCATAGGACAATTTTTTTTATTTAATTTTGTTTCAGTGTATATACTGATGGGCCAGTCAGGCTCAAATTTCTCATTATTAAACATTTCTGAATTTACAGAAAATTTTCAAGGAAATATCTCGACTTTCTTGAGTAATATTGCAGGAATTTGTCCACAAAATTGTCCCATATCCAGGATTAAGTTAATCCCCTTCTGAGCACCATGGCCTTTGATAATTAGTAATAACTGTTAATTCTCATAAACATAATAACATATTTCGTATTGCTAAGGAAGGTAAACTTAATCCTTTGAACGTTTGAATAGAGATGACAATACAGGTACAACTAGATCAAGTTTATGGAAGGCTACGCTTTATTATATTGCTAAGCTTTCCAGCTGTTGACTCAGGACTGCGAAGCATCTTACGATTTGCCAAGAAAGAAAGCCACCAAACATTACATGGACGGCTCTGTTCGTGTTTATCGACCCAGTCGTTTTTAATTGATGAAAATTAGAGTGTTTCGCCAGCACGTACTTACGTGAAACAGTCATTTCGTTTATATGACGTGAGCCAACGGAAGTCAACAGATTGAAAACTTGGAGATAAAATAAAACGTAGTGTTTCGAAAACTTGACATAGTTACGTAGGTAAACATTCAACAAAAAATAAACATTTTATTTTATCTCCTGAGAAGGCATGCCCCAAGGTAGAAAACAAACAAATTTGCGAGAATCGTTAGTATTGAGTTAACGCGGTTCAATCACCAGCTTAGCAGACCGCAGTTTTAGTCAAAAAATCTTGAACGTTTTGTAGCATGAACTCATGGTGGCAGGAACTCATAGTACTTAATTTTCCGCAATTTTTAATTTTATTTTGATCTAATTTTAATTTGATCTGTGATTACAGAACCTGGCGCACGCTGTTAGGGTTCCCTACTTCTCTGAGTCTATTCTTCAAAGTGATCTTTCTACTTGTACCATCCCATATAACAAACGTTAATTCAGTTTACGTATACACATTTACGTACATTTTCATTATTGGAAGCAAAGCCTCGGACATAAATCTAAATATATTAAGAGTCAAGGAGGGCCACTTGCTACCAACCCCCCCGTTTCCTCCGAACTTGTTGCTCCGATTGCGCTTGCATAGTTCTCGTGTTACACCGGAAAGCGGAGGTCTTGCGTTATGCTAAGGCGATCATGTGTCAGATATTCTTTTAAGCCTCCAATCACAGCGACTCGGTGGCCACCATTAGGGCGCACACGTCTAATTTAGCAGGAAAACAAACAGGAGGGATGAAAACACTTGTCATTTCTGAAAGGCTGTCTCGGCGGAACGCGTTGTGGGAACGACGAGTGCTAAATTTACACGCAAAGGAGTCCCGTAAGTACCTCATTTTTCTCCAGTATTTTCACGAATCGACGCGGTTGTAATCAGATGAATCAATGACGCGATTTTTGCTTGCGTGACCGCGAATACGGCAATAGAGGTAAGCCACGTGTGCACGACGGTCGCTTTTTACAAGCTGGCCACGTACTACGTTTTACCGCAATTTTCTTGTGCACCTCCTCGTTTCAAGATATCTTCAGGGCTTTTTTGAAGACAGCAGATTTTGGTGTACAATTTCTTGGTTCCAACGTCTTCATGGAAACCATTTGCAACGTATTTATATTTGAACTGAGCAAGCACTTAATTTAACCTTCTCCACTCGAGTCAGCTGAATGTATTTGACAGCAAAGGTAACCAAAAGCGCGTGAAAAAGCGGAAGTTTTTGTCATTCCATTCGCGAAAATTTCCGCTTTCTTTTATATCCAGTCTCCCATTAAATTCCGTTAATGGTTATGTCGTAGAAAAGATTTCACCTCTGCTACTGTAGTCTGGCAGTAATCCAAACGCTGCAAGACCATATGCTCCCGCTCTGGCCGAAGAGTTGAAACATCCAAAAATTTGAGTCAGCGAACAAGTGTCAGGAATGAATAGCATCTTTGTTCGATCGGTTTCTTTATTTTCCCTCCAGTTTTCTCAAAACAGCCCAGCTGTGTAGTTAGTTTCAATATTGAAGCATTCCTTTTTTAGTGGCGCTGATGCAACTGACAAACTGTTAGGCGGAGAAGAGATTTTTCAGTGATTGATCTTTGGGGTTGAACTCGCCAGCTCCATTTTAGTGGTTGGATGCAGTGGAACACAGGCAAAGGGAACGTATACTAAATAAACAGAGGCCACCCAAATAATCTCTTCATAGCCACACTTTCAACTCGGTTTTTCGTATCCATTAATTGAAGCAGTACCGGCCTCAGTAGATTGTATGCTTGGTTTTACGCCAAAAAACTTCCCCTCAATATTTAGGGATTATGAGGTGAAAGAGGATTATGCGCCGCGAATGAACTGAGAAACGGATAGGAAATACGTGAACTGAGTCATGAAAGTTTCAGACGATAATCCATTTCCTTAATTGTTCAAGAAATTTGGAAATATGATCGAGAATTATCTCAATTAATGAATGTTTATTACTGCTACTTACCTACCTACTTACCTACTTACCCATATATCTACCTTCCTACCTACCTACTTACCTATCAACATACATGATTTATTCAAGGTCTTAAAAATAACATCACAAACCAAACAAAAACAAAAATATGAACTCTGTTTCGCAGCCGACGTTTAGTATTGTACTGTGACAAATTGCAGACTGTTTTGCTCTGGTTGATGCCGAACGATTTCCATTGTTAGGAGGGGGACCCTTCGGACAGAAAATTGTTGAAAACCTTACAGAAAATAGAGAGATTAATCCTATTGAACGATTCCTTAACGGAAAATTAAATAAGAAACTTATAATAAAGAAACTGATTTGATAGTCTATATGATCAATTGAATATTCCGTAACGATTTAAGTCTAGACCTGACTAGATGAAAGTTTGCTGCCTCCAGTATTGGTTTGGGTAACTTATTCCACTCTCTGATAGTTTTGACGAACAAAGAATATTTCCAGCAGTCACATGTAAATTTGTAAATTTAGCATAAAAGTTATCATTGTGATTTGGTTTGGTACGCTTTGTACTTGTAGCCAGCTTGAAATAACTGTTAAAATCAAGATTATTCATGTCTAATACCATTCTAGGACGCAGAGATACATGCTCCGTTTTTATCTTTTTTTCATTCAAAAAATGAGAAGAAAATTTCTTCCCAATTTGACTCTGTAGCTCAAGTGGTAGAACAATAATCCACTGATTGGAAGATGTGAGTTTAAATCCCGGACTGGATAACACACTTTTCGCATAAATCTTCTCTGTGTAGAACTACTGGGAACTTTTCTTTTCGTGTTACCACGCGGATGATTCTCAAATAGATCGAAGCACGACATAATTTCACTGGTCCACGCAAATAAGCATTTTGCTCTCGGAAATAGCTCAATTAGTAGAGCAAACGTTTGGCAATTCGAAAACTCGTTTGAATTAATTCAATTTTGAATTCTACGGTAATCCTTGAAATGATCTGTTTACATAAATTGCGGAAAACGTTAAATCTCCCCACCTCTTGAGGTGAGATAACGTCACCAGACACTCCAGATTCTATAATCCTGGCTGAATCACGGTTTTTCAGGTCATCCCTTTCTCCTCCGCAGATTCTTGCGCACTACTGCAGAGCAAACACAGAATTAGGAAGTTCAGCGGCTTTCCTAACTCTGCACTTGGTCTGCGGTAACCCGCAAGAATCCTTTGAGAAGGAGAGAAAGGTCTTCCAATAATCAACAACCTAACTTGCCGACATTCAGTACATTTCTGTTTCGAACTGTCAACAAGATCTTTCCACACCTAGCAATGAACTCGTGATAACTTTTTTGACGTATGAAAAGATTTCGGTTGCATAACAACTGGTTTTTATTCTCGTTGAAGCATAAACATGTTTATCTGTGTTAACCGGTAAAAGAGTGAAAATTTAAACCAATTTAACAAAAAGTATTATCGTTTAATTAAACTGCGCAGTATCAAGTGCGCAGCACACGATGAATTAAGAATCTTAAGTGCAAATGGCAATAAAACGCATAAATTCTACCCCCTTTGAATATTTTATCTCATATTTAAGAAAATGGCCACACCGCTTCTCTCCATAACTTTCACACTTTTTGTTATAGAAAGGCACAGATTTCTAAACTTTATTAAAAGCTATCTCCTTAACTCCTTCCCTACCACGGGGGACTTTTATTATTTTACTGTTACTAACGTCAGATGATTTTACTAATCACAGGGAGAGATGTGACAGTAAAGGAGTTAAAGACTATCTCCTTAGCTCCTTCCCTAACACGGGGGACTTTTATTATTTTACTGTGGCTAACGTCAGACGATTTACTAATCACAGGGAGAGATGTGACAGTGAAGGAGTTAAAGACTATCTCCTTAGCTTCTTCCCTACCACGGGGGACTTTTATTATTTTACTGTGGCTAACGTCAGATGATTTTACTAATCAAAGGGAGAGATGTATCAGTGAAGAAGTTAAAGACTATCTCCTTAACTCCTTCCTTACCACGGGGAACTTTTATTATTTTACTCTGGCTAACGCCACACGATTTTACTCGTCAACGGAAGAGATGTAGCATGCCAACCTTTTATCTATTTTATTTTATTTATTCTACTGTTGTTTATCTCTTAGCTCCCCTTCTCTCATTTCTTAATTAAACGAGTACCTGTAAGATAATGCTGAACAGGATTTATATTAAAGAGAGTTGTGAATCGTTCTCTGACCAATTACTTTAATACGAGCTTTTGGCTACATAAAGTCTCGCTAAAAGTAGCTATGTCACTGCTAGTTCTTTGTCTTAATGCACTCCTGAATTGCTGTTTATGTCACTTGTTTTCGATTCCTTCTTGTTGCGTCATCCCACGCTTACTTATGTATTTCATAACTGCGTAACACACTTGTCGTGTTTATGTATTTCACCTATTCAATTTTGATCATTTGTTACCCGTTGAAGTCTACAGTTCTGGTAGCCGAAAGCTTGTATGAAAATAATTGGTCAGAGAACGCTTCACAACTACCCTTAATGTGTCCGTGCTTCCTCAATATTTTTATCCATTTATATTCACTGTTTTCTGCATCTTTATTTGCTTTGATGTTGCGCTAAGCGGCGAAACGTAAATGCTATTAAAACGGTTATATTGAGGGTCAAATGGCTTCGTGTTTTTTCTCTGCACACTTATACCCATAATACGACTGCGCTTTCCATCTACACGCGTTATTCACGTTGTTGACGAGCGTGAACATTGCGCTGCTACACCCCGCGAACAATATTGGCAACAACGTTGTTTAGGTAAGATAATTTTGTTGTTAAAGCATTGTTCAGCGGTCAATGCTGCCACAGCTTGTTCGTTGACAGGGTCGAACAATCGAGAAATATCAACAATGGTGAATCAACCACGAACAGTTGTCGTTGCTTCATCAGTGTTACACAACGTTGTTGAAACAACGAAGAACAAAATTGGAATGATTAATCTGACGATTCGAGTGAAGGCCCTTCGTCGGAGTTTTTTCGTCAGTTTAATCATTCTTAAGTTCCGGCAGTTTCTCAAACCTTTTGACTATCTACATAGTCGTTCAATATTGCCGACGCAGCACTCTGATTTTTAAAAAACAACATTGTTGATTCATCAATGTTGTTCATCCATGACAAAAATTGAGAGCTTTAGTCTTTAGGAAAATCAACGAGAACGTGAAAGACGACGGCTTTGACTAAAAACAGAATTATTTATCCGAAACAAAGACAATGAATAGTATATAGTTCCTAGAGTAATTACAACGCCGTCCTCGTTGTGCATCCAACGTCACTTGAAGCATTTTTACGATTTCGTGACGACCGTAACTTTTAGAGCGGTGAAAGCTGCGAGCTGAGTTTAACATCTTCCCATAGAACAGAATCCCATTAGAAAGTTTGAAGCTCTTAAGATATCGAAAAACAAACGTTAGGTATCTAATAGGATGTCAATGATCCTCGGTTTCTGTTAAATTCTAAAACATTGGTTGGTCATTCCTCGTTGTCGTCAGCCAACTTTGCTAAGGGTCCCTAATGTTAATTGCTGAGCACAAAGTCGGTTCATGTGGGAGCTTGGTATATATCAGACGACCAACGAACGTTCGTCAGACTCATTTCCTCTGAAAAACAATTTCTGAGCCCTAGACGGGAATCGAACCCGTAACCTTCTGATGAACGGTGAGACTACCAAGACTCAGATGGTGAACTGAGGTGCAGGTTCGTCATATGTACTGCCTAAGCGGAAGTTACGATATGATAATAATGACTGAAATATTGATTGCTGAACACAAAGTCGGTTCATGTTGGAACTTGGTACAGTATATATCACGACCAACGAACGTTCGCCAAGCTCGTTTCCTCAGAAAAACGATTTCTGAGCCCTAGACGGGAATCGAACCCGCAACCTTCGGAAGGTTAATGTATCCATTTTTTTTGGGCTCAAAGCACCAGTAAGACCAAAAATAGTACCATTTATATAGATATTATTTTGTAGTACTTTTGCAATATTAATAAATAACGCGCCAAGCCTTCAGACAAAAACTTTGCAAATGGCGTAGGTAGCTGGTGGCCATAGATAAACTTTTGCATTCCTTCTAATCGAAGACTTGCATTAATGACTGGTCAGTTGAATGAAATTTTGGTGCGCCTGAAGCCTTGAGAGTTGTTACGGTAATATTGGAGAGGACATGTTCAGTTTACTGAGGTTTGTTTACCTGAAGCTGACGTCAACTTCACGTCATTTTCATGTCGAAATACCGAAAACCATCTTTTTCCTATCAAATTATTTTGTTATCCAACTGTAAACTGCCTTAAGGCGATATTACACAGAACAACTATTAATGACTATTTCGGAACGCAAGTTATGTTTCCATAGTAGAGTGACACCTGTCATCAATTGTGAAACATAATTTACATCACGAATCGTTGTTAAAAAATCATTCTTTGTAACGTCACCTGTAGCCACGGCTGAATGTTCAAGGTAATTGTACGTAATTGGTCTTTGTTCACGTTATTTTAACTGTCTTACCCATACTAAATGTAATAACGAATGCCAGTGTGTGTTCACAGTAAACATACTTGGTTTTAATTTGAATTAATTTGAATAGGTGTAAAGAAAACATAGCCGGTTAAAAGGATTCATTGTGTTGGCTCTGGTTAACTGAAACGTATCACAATGTTAAAATTGTTCTTCGAGGCGTTTCGATATGAAAACATAGATTTTCTATATGCAGTGAAAGAAAAGCGTTTGCAGCTTGTCGTGTTAGTTCACAAATATTAGAAGCTAAAAAGGGGATTTGTAAATCTCGTGATTGTCATTGTAGGTCGTTTTTTTTACTTGCATTCACGGGTTTGCCCCGTATCAAGGAACAGTCTTTTATGGCAGTTAGTCGCTTTATCAATAATGTTGGTATTGCAGAAATCGTATGATGATTCCTGTGCTATTTTTGACTTCTTGTCAGGATTACGTGCTGCTCATATGTGTTTTGAGACTCGGGTTTACGGTTCTGTCTCTTTGTCTAACACAGATAAAGTTACAGCCTTGGCGATCAAACTTATATACCTCACCTTTCGTTTGGCATTTTTCAAGCTTATCCTTGCATTTTAAGTAACGTTGACCGAACGTGTTCCACGGTGTATCGCCTACTTTAAGGCTTTCGGTCGCTAAACTTTCACATTTTTTTCAGATGTGCTCTTAACTTATAGCAATATGACCAAACCAAAATGTTCATCACAATTCGTGGTTTAATCACTACTAGTAGAAGGGCACGGAGCTTTTTGTTTGGTGTCACATTTCTATATAAACTTTGTTGGATAGTTGTTGTCCCTCAATGCTATCAGGATATTCTATTTCTGAATCATCCTCAGGGTAAGATGAAACGATAAATTCACAATCGTCCTACGCTGCCGAAGTCAGCTGAAAATGTTGCCTCGAGGGCGATTTGAACTCGCACCTTCTTGAATCCGGTCCACCGCTCTACCTGTTGAGCTATCAAGTCTAGAGAAGTTGGAGGTGAGCTATTATCCAACTTAAGTGCACGAAATATTCTCATGACAATTTAACGCTATTCATGAGGATGGATGTGCAGTGTTTCAATTCTATTTCAGAATCATTATTCTATTTCAGAGTCATTCTCATAGTTAATCATCCTCCATAATTCTATTTCAGAATCATCTTCATGGATAGCGTAAAGTGGTCACGAGAATATCTCGTGCACTTAAGTTGGATAATAGCTCACCTCCAATCCTTGTAGACTGGACAACTCAACAGGTTGAGCGGCGGACCAGATTTCCGAAGATGCGAGTTCAAATCCCGCTCGAGTCAACCTTTTTAGTTGACTTCGGCAGTGTAGGATAATTGTGAATTTATTGTTTCATACTATCAGCATATGTTTCCTCTCTCTCGGTTCCCAGCCCTTTGATGAAGCAATTTTTTCAAATCTATTAAGAAGCGTTTTGATGACGGATTGTGTTTATGGTTTGTCGGATGATGAGATTTTTTTATTCGCAATATTTATTAGAGCAACGTTGTAGTCAGAGTCAACGTATGAATGTTTTTAACATACATAATCCTGGCTGCAACTTTAGCATCTGTTGTTTAGAACATAGTCTGTTTTTGTTGACGTTATTGTAACTGACCTACCGTATAAGCCACGACTCAGTCTGAATGCACAAGGTAAACTTAGTTTCTCTTCTATAAGTACTATTTACTAAATGAGTGGCCGTTCTGTATCGGGCTATACAGTCACGAGGCGAAGCCAATCGAGTGACTGTGTTCCGGTACAGAACGGACACGAAATTTGTAAATGACTTCTAAAACGTCGCATATTACTACATTTGACATCAACATTGAGTAGAAAAAAAAGTTAAAACAAGTTATAAATTACCGTAAAATTTCAATTTGAGTGTGGGAACTCCGATGCCAAACTTTTGAGAGAGTAGCTCAGACACACATCCTATAATTCGCTGACCTACTGATTGCGGGCACACAGCATCACAGTTAATTTTAGACTATTTGACCAATATTATGTAAATGTATAGTAGAAGCGAGCTGTCAGTTGCCTGATGATCGTGTTGCAGACACGTGAAACTCCGAGTAGCAAACGCCGCTCTAACTTTATTAAAGTTACATCTTAGTAACATAAAAACACATTCACTGTAAAATTATTGCAAGCAGAACCCGTTGTGACAGTTAATTGTGGTGTAATGTTCATTTATGTCATGGCACGATGACAATTCACTAGAGAGGTTGGGAAATGAGAAGTTGTCCAAGTAAAGGTCCATTCACACTGGACGCGAAACCGTAACGAGACGCGACTTTCATGCAGACACACATCCTATAATTCGCTGGCCAACTGATTGCGGGCACTACAGCATCACAGTTATTTTTAGACCATTTGACCCATATTATGTAAATGAATAGTAGAAGCGAGCTGTCAGTTGCCTGATGATCGTGTTGCAGACACGTGAAACTCCGAGTAGCAAACGCCGCTCTAACTTTATTAAAGTTACATATGTATATATTTATATACATGTATATACAAATATACAGAGTTATATCAAGAGAGGGATGCCTATCTCGATATAAATACGCATTTATTTTATATATTTTATTTATTTTTTAATTAATTTATTTACTCAGATTATTTTCAGAATCCGTAATGAAAATTTACAGAAAAGGAATTCTACTTCTGGTCTTAGTGTTTTGCGAGGTATTTATGGAGATTGGCAGTTTTGGGAAAACCCCCGAAAGAATCGATGAAGCTACTCTTCTTCGCGTTAAACGAGGAAAACCGCGGTGCCGCATACGGATAATAAGATACAGGTGTCCCCAGCAGGTAAGAAATAGACAAAGTTCTTGCTCCAACACGCTTTTAGGGCGTTTAAGGAGCTGATTAGAAGAAAAATTTAGGGTAGCACGTTTAAAAAAAGTCGCACATTAAATTAATAATTGTCGTTAATTCAAAAGCACAAAATAGGCTGAACTAAAAAGTAAAAGAGAAAACACATTCCGAAAAATGATGTCTTCTTGTAAACTCCTGACATTATTTTTCGGAATATGTTTTCTCTTTTACTTTTTGAAGTTGTCGGCTGGTTGTGGATTTTGGGCTGAACTAACATAAGGATATTTAACTTCAGACACAACTGCAATAACTGCTAATCCAGTAGCATTGATATTATCTGAAATGGGACAACATAACTACGTAGTTTTTGTGGTGTATCGATGAAATAGTAAAACTTTATGTTGGTATTTCTTGTTTGTCTAGAAAAAATATCAAGCAAAATCTCGTAAGCTTCGTCGGATGTTCCTTAAAGAATTATTTTGAGCGTAGTCGATATCGACCAAAACTAATGGGCGCTTATCGAAGACATTACACGACTAGAACAAGTCAGGATTAACTAAGACTGTATGCAGCCTTGGTGGAATTTAGGCGTTGGTACCTACATATGCACAGTCTGTGATTGACCAGGCTGACACGAATTATCATCATGTTTTATAGCAGTGAGAGACATCATGGATAGAAATAGTGTGGACAGGAAACAATCTGACCTGAAAAAGAAAAACAAAACTCGTTATTTTGAAATGTGGAGATGATGTACCTTTAAATGGCAGGTGAACAAAAAGAAAGCGTAAAAACCCCAATTTGCAACGAAACATCGAGCTTGTAAAGTGATTTTTGCTGGTGTGAAAGTTTTCGCTGTAAGAGACAATCTGTCGTTAAAAAGCTCTTAACAGCTCCTAAGAAAAAAAAAACAACTTCCCTAGCGCGCAAAAATTCAGAAGTTGAAAACTAACATGAAAGACGACGCTCATGAAAATAGGGATCCAAGATTGGCGAGCCAAAAATATTTGTCCCAAACTTCAAGCAAACCCACATATTACTTTGGAGCCTTCATTCACATCCGTATGTGGCTTAGATAGGATAGTAAAGGCTATAAATCAGTTTGAATAAATCCATCGATATTCAAGAGACAAAGATACGGTGAAGATTTTGAAGATCACATAAAATTAGACTCATTCGACAACTACATCAATTAACTTGGCTGTAATAATATCACGTGCAATCCACCAACACGGCTGGTATGACGTCAGTTGCAACCAACAAACATGGCCCGTATGACGTCACGTGGAACCAATCAGCATGGCCACCATGACGTCACGTGTAACCCATCAACATAGCCGCGATGAAGTCACATGCCACCTCCAACATGACTATCATGACGTGATGTGTAATTAACCAAAATGGCTGTTATGTCGTCACTTGCCACTCACCAACATGGCCGTCGTGATGTCACGTGCTACCTGTCAGCAAGGATGCTATTACGTGACATGCCACCTGCCTTTTAATTACCTCGTGGCGCTGCTGGACTACTTTGTTGTCTAAGTATCGTCAGTTGTGATGTTGTACCGCTACGTATGTACGTAGCTTTATGACATAGCACCGAACCCCATGTGAATATATGCACGTGATTAGATGCCGCCAATCTCTCGGTTAAACTGTTTAAGTAAACTAGATATGCTGAGAACATCACAGCTTCCAACAAGGTTTCTACACGAGGATTCAATCAATGGTCACGAATGTGACAAGGAATCCAACGTCGCGAGTGAACCATGACGGTTATGAGGGAACGCAACCCCTGCATGGACGTTATACCCTCAGAAACATTTCGTATATCATTTCACATGCGAATCAGACTTTCATATGTGAAAATGTTGCTATTCCACATGTGAAATGAAAATTGTATATGTGAGTTAATTTTCATTTGTGAAATGAAAATTTAATATGTGAAATTTTCATATGTAACATTCTGAACCATTTGCTAATCAGGTGTTTCAAATGTTAAAATGTTCCAATTTCATGTGTGAATTGAAAATTTCATATGTGAAAACGTTCTACTTCAATGTTTTTCACATGTGAAATTGTTGTATAGGGAATCTTCACGATCGACGTTAAAATCCTAGTTTAAACTTATTTAAAGGAAGAAACAAACTCCGAACAATAGTGTCTTCTTGATAACTCAAGATATGAGCTAAAATTAAGAGAGTTACAATGAAATTGTGATATTTCGTCTACATTTCAAAGAGATCATCAGACAGACTAATTACAAAAACATTGCCACGATCTATATACAAGCGGTGCGATGACATCATCGCTGAAGAAG